>JAQHUG010000007.1:3911827-3942426 GCA_028555095.1 Dicrostonyx torquatus
AAAGGAGCCATACAAAAGTAAAAGCAACAGTAAAGATAAAAGTAATTGAGAAAGTTGGAATAGTGAGAGATTACCAGAGGAAACATCAAAATAGCATAATAAAATTCAACCTAGAAAACTTTAAGCATGAGTCACATGTTTGATTGTATCTATTTTACTACCCCAAACATAGATGGACCTAGGGAGCATAGTTAAAATTATATGGTTTCTAAAATTAAAATCAACTGGAGTTAGAGAGATGATACATTGGTTAAGAGCATTTGCTATTCTTCCAGAGGACCAGAATTCCCAGTACCCAAACTTACAGCTCACACCTGCCTGTGACTCTAGCTTCAGAGAATCTGATGTCATTTTCTGGCCTCCACAAGCACACACATACACACATAACACACATACACACGCGCACATGCACGTAAACATGGACACACACACAAGCACATGCACACATGCACATAAAACTTAAAAATAATAAATAAAAATAAGTCTTTTTAAATTGGGTTTTCCAGCCAGGCAGTGGTGATGCATGTCTTTAATCCCAGCACTCAGGAGACAGAGGCAGGCAGTTCTCTGAGTTCAAGGACAGCCTGGTCTAAAAAACAAGTGCCAGGAAAGCCAGGGCCATTTCACAAAGAAACCCTGTCTCAAAAAGAAATGGGGATTCTTTTAATAATAAATATTAGCAAAATGTTCCTGAAAAGAAACAGTTATTTAGGAGATACATCAAGATATCGAAGACATGCCTTCCGGTTTTTATACATGTGGCAAATTACATCGTGATAACAAATAAAATAAATTCAGTCCTACGAGTAGGTCCAATTATAAAGTTTTCAAATGGGGATGCTTAAGTTAAAGGTAAAATAGTAGATAATTTCATCACTATTTTTCATAGTAATTATAAATATTGGATGAGAAGTGATACACATATTTATGTAAAGAAGTATTCTGTAATCAAACAATAATAAGAATTGCAGTTTAAACTTCTGGAGTACAGTCCTTCTCAAAATCTTTATCTGAAAAAAATTGCATTGAGAATATCTTAGAATTGTGGCACCTAAATTTATTTCCAGATGATCACTCTTGTACAGAACACTCAAAGGATTAAGGGTTTCAGGTAACTAACTAAATAAATAAATGCTTTTAAATCTTAAAGGAAGTATAGGTTAATTTATCGTGGGAATTCTGATATTAATTTTCACACCCAGGCTTTTAATAAGGACTGGTTAGAAGAAACATTAAAATTTAAATTTCTGGAAGAGCATGTGTTGCAGCAGTTTCTGTGTTATCTGTCTAAACCAGGCATGCCTGTTCGGATAGGCCAAAGAGAATGGGGAGGACAAAATGGGACTAATACCTTTAGGATAATATGAAGATGCAAATTTCATATGAGAAGGTGAAAGCATGAGACATTTAACCAGTACTGACTGGTACCCACAGACTCAAGCTAGGAGAACCCTTGTATAAGTTCCACAGACTCCTTTCATTCTGACATATTTTTCTTTAAAGCTGTTAGGCTGGATATCATAAATGAAAACCTAAATTGAAAAAAAGTCATTATTTCTCTTTAGACTAATAGTGCAGGGAGCTGGGGATATAGCCCAGGAAAGTGTTTAATTAGCATGCACATAGCCCTGGGTTTGATCTCTAAGGCTGCATAAATGTATATATTGTGATACATCTGAAATTCCTACATTCAAGAAGTAGAGACAGGAGGGTCAGAAATTCAAGGTTATGTTTGGCTATATAGTAAGTTCCAGGCTAGCCCCAGCTATATTAAACCCTGTCTCAGCAATAAATTAGCAAATAAATAAATGATAGAGTGAACAATTAAAGACCATAATTAGCACAGAACAAAGAGAGCTTTGCTTCTAGCTCTGTCACGGATGAAGGGGCAGAAAATTCATGCACAGTCAAGGAAGAAATAACACTCAGCAAATTCTTAGCGGCAGCATCTTTGTTGATGTGGCATCTGGTAATTTATGCAGATTAGTGAACACAGATGGTCCACAAAAAACAATGGTCTAACTTTAAGATTTACACAAAAACATATATGTATACACATATGTCTATACATATATGTGTGTATGTATTCATATATGTGTGTATACCTATATGTATCTATATATACATCCAGTAGATAGAAACTATACTGAGTTTGAATCTGAATCTTTTCCTAGGCTTGTGATTTACCATAAGTTTTATCTCATGATGCTGTATGATGGTTGTAAATGACAGGTCTCTGTTAGCCAAAAGATCAGGAGAGGAAATGGCCAATAGTCTACAGTGATGATGTTACTAACAAACAGATGGATATTTAGTAAGTTAACTCAGTGAACTGACTTGTTTTTCTCACCTTAGCTTCTCATGAGGTGACTCCACCATATACTAAAGAACATCTTCTACAGTTAAATAGATGTTATTTACATTAATATTTTCTATAGTGAAATATAGACTATATTTAGATGACCACAGACAATTCCCTAGCAACTGGCTTAGAATTCTGGTTTAGAAATGAAATGTTCCTCCCAGCAGTTCAGTGTTAAAGACTCACCTCCCAGATGGTGACACTACTGAGAGGTGGTGTTATTCTCATAAATGGTCCCATTCATGTATGTGATCACAGCTATCTGGAATTTTAAAGAGGGAGTCTAGTTGAAGTAGGTCACTGGAGACATGACCCAGAACAGCATATCTTATTGTTTGCCTTTTAGGTATATATATTTGTATTTGTGGTTGTGTAATATTGAAATTATAGTGACATTGTAAAAAGAAATTCATTGAATAAAAACTGGTTCAACAGTTTCCACTATGACATTCCTAATAATGTTTACTATTTTATTTAAATAAGAAGCTTCAAGCTAAGAACTTGGCCCAGAGAATGACTGGCTGTATTATCATTTGTTTGGCTTGGCTTCATTCCGTTTGTGTGTGCTACACTCCCTCATACACCAACAGAAACATAGTGCCTACTTTATTAAATTTTCTATTAGCAACAACATTTTGATGTAGCTGGATTATGAATTTTACTTTTCCATTTTACTGCTGGGAGCACAATAGCAGAGATTTAGAACAAAAGCAAAAAGCAACAACTACGCATGAACAATATTGTGTCCATCTAGCAGTCATCCCAAGGCAGGACTTGTGCTTTATCGTGCTTTGTCATTCTGCTTCTCCACACAGCCTTTGACTGCTTGGTTCTGAAGATATAACGTAGTCCATTTTTCTGTAGTAGACAATTATTAAACACTTTCCAGGACAAAATAAGGCAAACTCACAATGCTGAGGATAACCATTATAGTTTCAAATCCCAAAAATGATTTTATTCAGAGAACAAATATCTGAAATAGATAAATAATATGAATATTCCCTTAAAGTTGTTGGAACCTCATACAAGGGAACTACCACAGACCTTATGGGCTATGCTCTCTCAGGATTGACTAGTGGGGAGGAAAGGAAGGCAAAGAGACATGGCTGGCTAGTTGACCACAATTTAGGATTCAGTCAGTCCTCCTGGGAGCTCTGGAACCGTGTCCCTTCAGTTCTATTTCTTCCTAAAGTGAGTGGGCCTAAGTCCTTGGCTTAGTTCACCACTAGCTTCATAGCATCTATTATAAGCAGTATAACCTTAGTGGAGACCATGTCAGCAAGAGACACACCTGTGAAGGATTGTCAAGTGCTATCCTTGGACCAAATTCAACGGTGGGATGCATTGATTCTGAAGTGGGAATCGGGTGGAGGTCTCTGTAGATTATGAAGAGATTGGCTAAATGGTACCCTTGTGATGGAAGAACAATCTGAAATCACTCATCATCTAAGAATGTCTGCAGTAGCCAGTTAGTCTTCCATGGGCTGCCTGGAGGATCTGCGTGGCTTTCATGCCATATTCAAAATACAATCTATAGTAAAGACTGATTCATGACAAGGGGTCAAAGTACGAGTCATTTGCCTAATTACATTGTTCCAGCCCTCTCCTCAGAAGGCTGACTCAAACAGTGACTCATGCTTTCTGCCTGTGGGGGACTGACTGCCCATGACTTCTCTGCTCCTTCTGTGCCACACACCTCTGTTCCTTAAAATTGTCTGTCAGCTTCCACATCCAAACAACAGCACTCTGTTCAAGATTGATGGTCATTTCCTTCCAGTTTTCCTCCCGGATGAAGTTATTAATGACCTGTGATCCATATTGAGAAGAGGGAAGAAAATAAGGAAGCAAAGAACAAACCCGAACAAAAGTCAGCTTTTACACCAGGTTAGGAAGACTGCCCCCTCACCTTCCAGTTGAGTCATTTGACACAAAAGATTTAATGCTCCTTTTCTGCTGTAAGCTGGGGAGCAGTCAGGAACTCAAAGGGCAGAGCAGTTAAAGTTGGTGTAAGCTGATTGCCCAAGGAGGATTTTTTTGTCAAGCAACCCTCCACAATAGAAAGGATTAAAAATGACATTTCTTACATGCACACATACACACACACACATACACATGCACATATGCACACATACAGACACACACGCGCATGCACATGCATACATACTCACGCACACACACCCCTTCCCTCGCTGAATGTCTTTACTCATCCAGACTAACTTGGAAACTTTCAAAAGCCAAATGGAATGTTTTATTACTGAAATGCTTCTGTAATTTACATGTGTGTAATAAAAGTCTGAGAAGGACTTAGAGAGTTCCATCTTCTCTGAGCAATAGGTCTGTTCGTGTAACCGTTTCGTCTCTGATTACACAGATAGTAGCCCTGGGTGAAACTTTGCAGACAGAACTTGGCGTTCCTCCTGTTGTTGCCTCAGCATCACTGAGTACGCCCTTTACTTAAGTAAACCATTGTGAAATCGGAGGAAATAAAGGTGGGAAGGAAGAGCCTAGGCATATGAGGGGCACAGGGATTATAGGCAAGGGCAGGCCTTGGGAAAACCTGCCAAATATTCCTTCTCACATGGCTTTCCAGCACATGGGATCACTGGTTCCCCAGCACCATAGATTTACATTTACTGGTAAACATGATTAGAATTCAGTAGAGGTTTCTGAAGTCACTACTGCCATATACATGCTGGTATGACAGTTTGTCAAACTGAGGATCCCTCTTCTCACTGTCCAGCAATAAGGCTTTCTAGTAAAAGTAACAGTCAGAAGCCTTGAAAGAACCCAGCAGAAGGTCTGAAAGTTACATAGTGATACACTCTAGGTTACATTTCCAACTTTTTATTTATTGTGTGTGTAAATGTGTGGGAGTAGAGGTGCACATGAGCCATTGTGTGTATATGGAAGGTAGCAGAGAGCTCTGGGAAGTCAGTTTCCTTCTGCTGCCTGTGGCATCTGGGATTGAACTCACTCGGGTGTCTAGGCCTGTGTGTAAGTGCTTCCACCCACTGTACCAGCCCTTTAGCTGGAATTGAGGAGCAAAGTGTGTTAGTTCGGTACCATGTTTCATATTTTTAAATTCGTTTCCCATAAACAGAATGTGAAGCGTGTCATAGCTCCCAACTTCTGACTCCTCCTCAGAACCTGCGTAGTTTATTTGTCTTTATGACAGTAATTGACTAGTACTGGGGAAACTTTCCTTAGACCAAAGGGCACGAGATCTCTAGTTAACCATGTGACCTGTGTCTCCATGTCCCAGTGCAGCACCATTGGCTACTTACCATTGCTCTTGCCGTATCATTAGTATTCTTGTTGTTAAAATAAAATTATGATTTTTAAAAAAGCCCTAGGGGGTAGAAAGATTGCGTATTGTTTAAGAGAATTTGCTACTCTTGCAGAGGCTGTGAACTTGGTTCCTGGTAGCCACATGGCCATATACAACTGTCTGTAACTCCAGAGTATCAGACAGCCCTCTCTGGCTTCCATAGGCACCAGGCACACACATGTATGCAAAACACACATGCACATAAAATAAATTTTTATTAAAAGAAAATTAAAAGGCAGTGACAGTAATGAAGAGATGAGAAGAACAAGGCAGAGACATGAAATGAGGAGTACCTTGCAGAATATGAGCTAAGAAGAACAACTTAAAAAAATACTACTGCAAAACTTTACAAAGCTTAAGCCATAGATTGAATTTGTTTTTAATTACTGTTTTTAAAAAATCCTCGATCATTGTTTTGTTGTTACTGTCTGCCTGAGTCCAGTACCCACTGATATTTGAAAGTCTACATCTGAACCTATACCTTTGTCCTTGATTCCGATGAGGTAAAGGGATTTCCTTCTTCTTGACTAATGAAGTATATAATACAATGTCTTTACAAGTTTCCCTTTTAGGTTAAATAGTAGAAACAGTGTTTTCTTCCCTAAGAGGTAGTTGTATCCACTAGGGTTCTCTGGGGGTAAAAGAATTGACGTATTGAATATATGACACATGGGGATTTCTTAACCTGGCTGGGTAGGCCAACAATGGCTCTCTGTATGCCAGAGAGATTGAGAACACAGCAGCTTCTCTGTGCACAAGGCTGAATGGTTCAGTAGTCCTTCTGTGCCGCTGAAGGCCTGGAAGATTCCTGATACGGGGTCTTCAGTCCAGCCTTTGTAAGAATGCTAGGAAAGCTGAGTTCTGGTGCCAATGAAGGATGGCAACAGAAGCAGCAATATAGTAGATGCACAGACCAGCAAGGAGTAAAAGCATGCAGGTGTAAGTAGAGCAGCCTTAGAAGCAGCAGTTACCACTTTAAAAACGCAGGGTACTGCCTGGTTTTTTGTTTATTTGTTTTTAATTCTTCTCTCATGAAATACATCCTACCAGCTGTTCCCCCTACTCCTCCCAGTCCCTCTCCTCCCTCCCCACTCCCCTAGACCCACTCCTCCTTCATTTCCCTTCAGAAAAGATCAGGCTTCCCAGGGATCTCAAACCAAACAAAGCATACCAAGTAACAATAGTATTAGGCACAAACCCTCAGATCAAGGTTAGATGAGGGAGCCCCGTAGAGGAAAGGGTCATAAGAACAAGCAAAAGAGTCAGAAGCACCCCCACTCCTGCTCCCACCATTAAGAGTCCAACAAAAAAAAAAAAGAAGAAAAGAAAAGAAAAAGTAAAACGCAGCATGAATGCAAAGAACCTAGCAAGAATGCTTGTCACTTCAGTCCCTGTGAGCCCCTGTGACTCCTGCTTTAGCTGATTCTGTGGTCTGTGTTCTCCTGGGTTCCTTGACCCCTCTGGTTCCTACAAACCTTTCTCCCCCTCTTCCGTGGGGTCCCTAGAGCTCTGCCTAATGTTTGGCTGTGGGTCTCTGCATCTGCTCCCATCTGTTGCCAGGGGAAGCCACTCTGCTGACAGTTGGGCTAAGCCCTACTCTCTGAGTATAGCAGAATGTCCTTAGGAATCATTTCATTGGCTTTCTTTTGGCAGGGGAAGGGGAAGTGGGAGAGCTGTCATATCTAGCTCTATCCTAGGTCTCTGAGCCATCCAGCCTCCAGTTCCTAGTCATGCACACACTGTTGGGCACAGGCTCCATCTCATGGCATGGGCCTCAAGTTAAACCAGCCATGGACTGGACACTCCCACAAGTTCTGCAGATACCTTTAGCCCAGTACATCTTGCAGGCAAGACACATTGTAGATCGAAGATTTTATGACTGTCTTGGTGTCCCACCACTAGGAGCCTTGCCTGGTTACAGAAGATAGCCAGTTCAAGTATCAAATCCCCCAGATACAGAAGATTGCTAGGAGTCCTTTCTAAGGACACCCTTGTAGAATCCAGGGAGTTCCCACTGCACAAGGTTTCCACATTGTCTCCCAAATTCTTCCCTGCCCGCCGCAATTCCAATAGTCTCTCTCCTTCTACAGCCACCAGTCTGATCCCTCTTGTCCCCATCCCTACCCACAGCCAGTCCACCTTCAAAATCTATTTTATTTCCCCTTCCCAGAGAGATCTATGCATCCTTATTTGAGCCTCCCTTTTTGCTTAGCCTCTCTGGGTCTGAGGATTGTAACATGATTCCTTTATAGCGAATGTCCACTTATAAGGGAATATCAAAGCAGTGCCGAGGGAAAAGCTCTGACTGTTCCTAGGGAAGCCCACCCACCCAGAACTTTCACAGTCCCCTGAGAATGTCCCTTAGTGGGTCCCAAATTATTACCATGACAATACTGTTAAAGTTGTGTGTATGTGTATGTGTGCACGCATGCATGTGTGTGTATGTGTGTGTGTATTGTCTTTGTTTTTTCTAGCATACTGACAGAACTGACAAGCTGTCAATGATCTCTCTCTTAGATTATATTAAAATCTGAGCATATATTAAAATGAGAGCTGCAGGCACATCACTGCCTCTCCCATTATCAACAGGAGATCTAACACCATCCAAGTGAAGATTTTCTTTGCTATTTTTCCCCAGCAGCTGATTGTTAGCCTAACCCAGTGCCCAAGGATGGATTTAACAGAGAACTCAACTTGCCTTTTAAACCAGGAAATTATTCTGCTGTAACTTTATTGTTCATATTAAACTCCTATACCATTAAAACTGTCTTGTTTAAATGAATGTACACCGGATGCATTGTTTATTCAATTTAATTGTAGTGGGGAAAACACCCATAGCAGGGAAATGGTTTTGTGAACTGGTTTTTTGCCAGTCACAAGACATGTGAATGAGTGTCCAATTAAAGTGTGGCTCACTAGGACTTGCATAAGAGTAACATCTGTTATCTTAATTAAACAAGTTACTATATAAAGGAGCTCGCACGGCTCACTCTGTTAGAGTAGGTTCTGACCTAGAAACGTGGGATTTTGCTGCTGGTGGCATTCCCAGTTGGTCCCATTATACCACAGACCTGACAACCTCTGTGATCTACAGACCTACGCATATGCTCACACCCTCAGAGCCTGCAGGGAGGAAGGAAGTGAAGTCCGTGATGCAAAACTGAGCAAATGAAACAAAACAAACCCTGAAAAGAGTGCTTCCTAGCCCCACGGTGTCCTCGTGTGCTGTTACCTGGAGAGCAGGGGTAGTGGGCGGTGAGGTCTGGAAAAATAATGGGAACTAGGATTTATTAACTCCAAGCCGTGCCAAGCACCAAGGAAAACCTTGCATACAAGCCTCAGAACTCTCTGCCTGCATCTCTGAGAGCCAAAATGAAACAAAAGTTGTTTTTCTTTTTTTATCTCCCCCAATACTTACTAATATATTCAGGTACTTGGGGCAGACTTACAGCAGCTTCCTTGGTGATGAAACTAAACTGAATCTCTGGATCGCTTTTGCCTTTGCCCCTTTTTAATCACAAAATTAATCGACTGGGTTATGGTAAATATTCAACTTTGCTTTGGATATTGTGAAAATAGAATACTAAAAAAACAAAATGCTATGTTGTTGTTTTCTGTGTGTGTGTGTGTGTGTGTGTGTGTGTACATGTGCCCATTTGGTGTACATGATAAGACAAGATCCCTTGTTTGTTTTTAGATTCATTCATCTTATTTTATGTATGTTTATGTATGTGCCAGTTTTGCCTGCATATGTGCGCATGCAGTGCATACATGCATGGTGCCTGCCAAGGTCAGAAGAGATCTGGATCAACAGAGGTCAACAAGTGATTTTAAGCACTGAACCTTTCCTCCAGCCCCACAGGATCCTTTTGAATGTGCTCAGGGCCTTGGTATAGGTAGCATTTCTGCTGAGATACAGAACAAGATAGAGGCAACCATTAAAGATCAGAAAGGAGATAATATACATATGCCATAGTGTGTGTGTATGCAGGTCAGAGGACAACAGAGTGTGTGTGTATGTATGTATGTGTGTGTGTGCGCGTATGCGCGCACGCGCGTGCACACATTGGACAGGTGCCATTAAGTTTAGGGGGAAAAAAACTATCAGGACCCTTGGAGATTGATTTACCAGTGGTTGTGGGCTGCCCAACCTAGTTACTGGGAACTGAACTTGGTTCTTCTATGATAGTTGCATGTCCTCTAAACTGCAGTTTTCAATCTACTCCAGATTTAGTCAACTCAACCTCAGTCATCTTTGTCAGAGTTCCCTTTGCTGGCTATGTACAACAGTTAGCGTTTCAATGCACATACTGCCTTCACTTTTCCAGTGGATGAGGTATGACTGGGCATAAAATAAACCAGCCATACCATTTTCTTCCTGGAATCAGAAATTTCTGACAGTCAAACCAGAGCTAGAGCACGATCATTTGAAGACAGAAATCTGGGAGTATTGTCTCTTAATTTTTTTCTGGATTCCCAGAGCCACTTCCTGCTCTCTCCGTGTGTCTGTGTTAAACTCCTCCAGTTTGGCTTCACCCCCGCCATCTCTTGTTCATTGAATAAATTCTTCTTTTGACACGATTCACCAGTCTGTTCCAGTCACTGACAACCTCCAAACCATATCGAATGCTTGTAAACAAAGGGATCATCTGTCAGAAGATTACTCCTCTCTAAATCTCCCAAAATGAAAATTAAAAACCAACTCTTTAATGACATTTCTCTTATTCTTTGAAAATGACTTCATTTTAACCCATTTGAAAATGACAACTTCCTAACTTGGCTGTTTGACACCTTTGGCGGATAGGATGAACATTCTACTTCATCAAGGTGTTTGCATTCTGCATAGTAATTCACCCCATGAACCACTTCATCCGAGACAAATGGAGTTGTTGACCATATGGAATGGCAGAGATGCACTGAACTAAAAAGGTTCCCCTCCAGAGGCCTATTTTTCCAAGAAGGAAAACAGCACAGGGTGTTTGGTGCCCATTCTCGTGGACAAATGCTCAGCTCTCTGACTGTGATGCCAGAAGTAAAGTTTGGAGGACGAAGTCTTTTGGCTAGGTTTGTGTGTACTCAGGTTGTCTGGCGTCTGTAGCCTCCCATAGTGAGCCATTGTTCTGTGCTTCATTGATTTTTGCTGAAGGAGATTTGGACAATGGACCTGAACTTGCCAAATTAATTAATAAGTCCCTGGCCCGTCAGCAGCTTGTTATATAAGCATCTCTGGCCCATAGTCAAGCCTGACACTGTTTGTGATGAGTGTCAGGTTCTCATGTGAGTAACATTCAGTCTGCCCATCTTTAGGCATATTTGAATCAGAGATGCTGAGATACATTGCCTTTAGCAAAATGAGCTCCCATTAAATAAGCTGACAGACAATATGAGAAGTACCCTGACACATCTCTTGGCCACAAATAGAGGAGAAAGGAGGGGAAAAATAAGGCTTACCTTCCTTAAAGTCTCAGGATCTGAAACCACAGGCAAGGGCTTCTTAGGGTTTATGTGAAACTGGTCAGTACTCCCATCTTCCATGTCTTTTAAACTTTCATTACTGTCTTCTATCTTGAGACAACTGGTATACCATTATAAGTGCTATATTTGGGGAGTGGAATCTGGAGCCAGCTTTGCCCTCTGTATCACATGCAGCAAGTCAATTTCTCATCTGTAAGTTAAAAAACAATAACTGTGACACTCCATTGAGATTATATTAGACAAGAAAGTGCTTTATAACTGTTGGTCCACTGTAGAGATTCTGTCTTATGCATATTTTTATAAAGAGGATATTATTTCACATCTACCATTTTATAATTTGGCTTATAAGTTGTGACACATGGTAGATACCATCCTATATGGAAGAACATGACATTTGCACCTTATATTTAATACAATCATTTCTAAGATTTATTTTATATTTTATGTATAAGAATGTATTGCCTGCATATACATATGTCCACCCCATATGTATCTAGTATCTACAAAAGTCAGAGAAAGATGTCAGATCCTTTGGAACTAGAGTTATAGATGGTTGTGATCCACCATTTGGGTACTGGGACTCTAACCTGGGTTCACTATAAGAGCAGCAAATGTTCTTAAGTGCTGATCCATCTCTTCAGCACATGTCACACAATTTTATTGCACCTTGTTTTTTTAATTTGATACAAATATTTATTAGTCACTTTTAAATGACCGAATATCTTCCTTAGAATTGTCATTTAACTGATCAATTTATATCAACTGTATGGGTTCACAAAGATTTGAATCAGAATTAGACTACTGATTGAGTATCCCTTTTCCAAAATACATGAAATCAGAAATTTTTGACATTTTTGAATTTTTAAGATTTATGTATTTATATAGATATAATAAGATATGATTCAGAGCTCCAACCTAGATATGTAGTTCATTTGTTTCATATACTCCTTACTCACATAACTTGAATGTAATTTTATATAATTTTCCTTTAATAATTTTTTACCAAAAAAAAGTGCATAGGGTGGAATTTTCCACTTGTGATGTCTTGATGGTACTCAATAGGTTTGGGATTGTAGGGCATTTTTGGTTATAGAGTTTTCTGATTAGGGTACTCTAAAAGCTAAGTAGAGAAATGTTAAGGTGTCATAATTTTAACTGTCTATCAGTATATCAGATGCAAATAACTTTCACTGAGTACCCATTATGAGCTAAATTTTTATGCATACCCATCTGAATTTCCCCCAAACTCACCATTTTGCGGTCAGTTTGCCTGTGGAGAAACTAAACCCCATGAATGTTAAATAATAAATCATGTAGAGAAAATAAACGACAGAATTCACCTGTAGTCCATCCCTGTGCCAGACAACCCATGGGATGCTACTCTACTCGTTCCAGTCTTATTTCACCATGTTGCTCTTCCTCAAACATGTCTGCTATGTACCTACTATGTTCCCACTGCTGTGAAGGGTTTCACTGTCTCTCCAATTACCGTGACTCTCAGCCCTTTCTTCCAATATCCGTAACCACTCTTAATAAGGTTACCTATTTCTAAGTTGTCAAGGCTAATGACCACTTTTGTTTTGTCCTTTGAATAGCATTGAACACAGAAAGTAGACCACTTCTAGTTCTCTTGTGCCACTTGATATTCAGGACCCTTTAGCTGTAGGTTTTCCTTCTCCCATGTTTCCCCACTCCAGTCCTTGACACCAGTTCCCGATATGTCTGTTGTGTGACTCTCCTCTCTATAAGCTCTAGACTGACTCAGGGCTCAGACTCTGGGCTGCAGTTTGTCTTTCTATGGCCTCTCTTCTTGGATACCTTCATTGAGTCCATCAACATCTAACATTTATAAATCCTCAAAAAAAGAAAAAGAAACAACTTTATATTTCCAGCTCAGAGTTCTCCCTGGAGCTCCAGAGTACTATATTGAATGACCTGTTCAACATCTAAGTGTGTCTTTGCTATCCATCTTAGGAATAAAGGGTCCCAACTGCAATATATAAACTGTCTTCCTCCTCTGTGAAAAGAGGGGGAAACAGTCAAGCTTCGTTGGGCCTATTGATTTAGATGACATGAATTTTCTAAACCACCTAGAGGTATTCATTGATTAATTGAGTAATTAATTCATTGATTCATTCCTTCAAATATTAATTAGTGACTACATCATATGCCAAGTACTATGCTAAGGATTTATATAGGATTTTTAAAGCCAATTATCTAAGCAATAGGAAACTCTAAATTAAGTTGATAACTTAGGAATTGGCTTTCCACTTAATTATACACAGTGAATGGAGAACTTCTCAATCACTCATTCCCCAAGTCTCTTTTCTAAAATATTCTGAATACTTTCCAAAATGGAGATTTATGTGGTTGTCATATAAGATAATTGCAGAATTGTAAACCTGACCCAAGGGAGATTGAGTTCTCATTCAGAACCTTATCTGTACTGCTTAGACATCACCCAGCAGCCACCGATCCCTCTGCCTGATGTCATTTTTTTTTTGTATGTCTTCAGGAGAGAAAGACAAAACTTCACCAAAATGAACAGGGTCTTCCACCCTCTCCCGTTAGGTTAGAGGAAAAAGCTATTGATGAGAGTTGCCCCCCAGTGCCCATTGGGAACTTGCAGACAATCAATTACTACAGATGGACAGCATGTCTGGTCTCTCTCTGTCTTCCCACATATTAAATTGTCACTGTGTCAAATGTCTTGCCATCAAATATGGGGCTGCAAGGAAATTGCAATTACATTCATCAGGTGTGGTTTTTTTTTCTCCTCTGACCTTTGGATTCCATTCATTCTTACGGAGAATCCCCCTAGGTGATTCCGAGAACATGTGTCATCCAAATCAACAGGGCCGACAATACCATCCTCCCTCTTTTCACCGAGTGAGGAAGATGATTCAAGTGTGGCAGTCAGAACTCTTTGGCACAGTATGGCTAGCAGAGGCCCTATTGTCAGTCCATTTCCTCCCTAGATGTTATGACAGTCTTATAGCCAAGCACTCTAGCGCCATCAAAAACTGCCACAGTGCAGATGGAGTTTGCTAGTCCTTGCCATCTCTGTGCCTACTACTCAGTTTGAGTTTGGGGATATAGACAATTTTCGTTTTGAAATATCTTGTTCTCCAGTCAGTGTCTCTTGCCATAACCATTCTGATTGTCGGATTCAAAAATGTTATTGATCTAATGCTTCAGCATAGTCCTACTCCCTCAACCAAGTCACCCACGCTATGCTGAGGAGACACATGGCAGGTGATAGCAGCTGGGGGCTCCAGCGGTGCAGCCTCGTTTTACTATTGGCTAAGGCAGAAATAATCAAAAAGGCAAATATGCCATGAAAAGTCTTATAAAAACATTCCAAAGTTAAATGGACCTTTAAAACAAACAGTAGGCACAGAAGACAGCCAAGTACTCACCAAAATCTAACTTTAAAAGTTATACATAATCAGGAAGATTAGATGCAAAAGCAGCCTTAAAGATAAAATATTCCTGAGGACTGCAGACTAAAATGCACATAAATCTTATTTATTAGCATGACTGAGCTAGCTGCAGAGTAAATGATACTTGCATGTGTCAGTCAGGTAGAGTTTATTAGGTCTCTTCTGATGTCTCAAGTGACAGAAATAAACCCAACCTCAGCTCCTCTGTCTACCATGTTAATCTCTTTCGTGGACAGTATATTAGTTATTTTTCTATTGCTGTGATAAAACAACATGACCAAGGCAACTTAGAAAGAAGGGGTTTATGATTTGAGTTTATGACACAAAGGGGCTAAGAATCCATCATTATCCTGGCAAGGAAGTGTGGCAGCAGGCAGACACAGCGGCTGGAACAGCAATCTGAGAGCTCACGTCTTGAAATGCAAGCATTAGGCAGGGGAGAGTGCACTGGGAATGGCCAGTAACTTTGAAACTTCAAAGCCCACCCTGGTGACATACTTTCTTCAACAAGGCCACATCTCCTAAAGCTGCCTAAACAGGGCCACCAACTGGAAATCAAGTACTCAATTACGCATCAGAGCCCATAGAGGACATTCTCATCTAAACCATCACAAACAGCTTCCCTCCTCATGAGCAACGAAAGGCTCTAAAGACAGAATTTTCATGTGCATGATTTTAGAAGGGTTAAATGAGACTCATTTCTAGAAAGTGACAGGAGAAAAGTCTCTGTATGGCTCACTGTCTCAGACAGAATCCTGAAATCTTTTCTTACCAATTACAGTGATCAAAAGAAATTAAGTGGTCATTAGGAGCCTGGGTTGAAGTTTAAGAGAGGAACTGACCAAAATCTTGCAGGTGGAGCTTACAGAGGAACTATTTTCAATGGGTTTGTATTAGCCACAGCACTAATGAATCCTGTGACCAGCTGCTTGTGCAAGGAGGAATGTCCAAAACAGGAAGAGACCATAGAGAGATTGGAGCCCATGTGCACTGCTGATAGAAATGTAAACTGGCTTAGCTGAAACAGAAACAGGATGCTCGAGCCTCAATGCGATTACAGATAGAATTAACAATAGATCATCAATTCCAATTCAAAGCTTTACTCAAAGGGACTGAACACAAAAACTCTCAGGCAAAAACTCCCATCAAGCTCCTGCAAACGTGATTCATGATACTCAAGTGAAAACAAGTCAAAAAAAAGTGTTAGAAACTGTGGATTTTATAAACAAAATATATGGGCATATTTAGAATGAAATGTTTTTCTGTCTGAAAAAGATGAACAGAGAGCTAATATGTGATTTCCCCATAATGAGCCTTGAAAACATAGTAAGTAAAACAGAATAAGCTGAAAAGAACAAATTATTTAAATTATTACACATAGAAGAAGCACAAATGCATAGTCAGAGAAAAAGAAGGTAGAAAATACAAGTTTACAGGGTTAAAGTGAGGGAAAATTACTAATTTTTTGATACAGACACAGGATTTCAATTAGGGATGATGAAAAAATTCTTAAAGGTAGATAATGGTTTTCAACAGAATAGACATGCTTAGTACCATTGAAATATACATAAAACATCAAAAAAACTAATTTTATTCTATACAGATTTAAGCACAATATAAAGCTAGTAAAAATAGAATATAGGCAAGACAAAGTCAAAGGCAGTAATCACACACATTTAAAATAGTGAGGAAGATACTACTTCTTTTTGTTATTTTAAACAAATGAACAATTGCCAGTTTTATTCTAAATTATTGAACTTATAATTAAATATTGAATACATTCAAAACATACAACACATCTTGATATGGTGTACACACATGTAACCCTAGAAATAGGAGAATGACAAAGTTGGAGGCCAGCCTGTGGTATCTTGGGAGACTCCCCATCTCAAATAAAACTAGTGTACTTACACACACGCACATACGTGCACACACATATACATGCGCATGTACTGTATGCATGTAAATGCAAACATGTCATATGTAATGGCCACGATCACGAAACTGAATATGCCTATCTATACCCTCCCAGATTGTACATTGGATCACTAGAACTTGTTTTCCTGTAACTGAAATTTTGTAGCCTTGACCAGCATCTCTCTATTCTCCAGGTCTCAGCCTCTCACAGCTACGCTCCTACAACTAATCTGCTTCTGTGCATTCCACATTTTAGGTTCCACATGGGAATTACATCATATGATAGTTACCTTTCTATGCCAGACTTATTTCACTGAATGCCATATCCTCTGAGTATATCTGTGTGTTTTCAAACCCTAAGGTTTCATTTTATATGACTGACTGGTATTCTGTTACACTCAGGCATTGTCATTTTTTATACATTTACACAGAGGTTTTTGAAACCTTGCTATTTGTAATGTAATGTAATTGTAATGTTGCAGTAATCATGAACATGCAAATACACCTTCTCAGATACTGATTTCCTTTATTCTAAAGATGTATCCAGAAGTAAGATCAGTGAATTTCCTGGCAGATATAATTCATTTTTCTCTGATAGACCTGCCTGCTGTTTTCATAAAGGCTACAGAAGTTTCAGTTCTTACCTGCACACTTCCCTTCTCCCTACACTCTAGCTAACACTTGTCATCTACAGTCTGGTACCAGGTATAAGGTTCTGTCTCCCTATGGCTTTGATTTGCATTTCTCATGACTAATGACTTTGAGCGCCTTTGCATAGACCTCCTGATGTTTGTGTGTCTTGGGGAAGAGATGTCTCTTGGGCCTTCTGCTTTTGTTACCCATGGTTGTATTACTACACCACAAGATTTCCCCGACAAAATCAACACTGTGAGGGTTTTAATCCTTCATTTTATTCTAGAAAATTTATGATTTCACATTTTTACATTGAAGTATTTTGAATTAAATTTTACATATGAGAGCTGGGATAGTTAGCCCAAGACAAGACTGGGTGTAAATAAGACCCTAAAATGCTACACTAGGTGGTCCCTGAAGTTCAAAAAGGGAAGGAAAGGAAAGAAGGGATAGATGGGAGAAGAAGGGAAGGAAATGGAACAGGAGGAAAAGGAAGGCAGAAAGGCAAGAAAGGAAGGAAGATGAGATATAAAGAGCCTAGCAAGAATGCCTAGCAAGTTTGTCCAGTGTCCCACTCATGCCCATCTGTTTGTTGCTGGGTCCTAATGGCTTTCTCAGGGGAAGGGTTAAGAATTCATGGCGTCAACGGCATAGACACCAGGAGTCAGGTAAAAGACAAGCAGCAGACTCGTTTACTTAGCAATGGGGAGAGCCTTATATCCCTCCTCCCAGCACCTAGGCTGCATTCTAATCTGTTGACATTGCGTGATCACTCCTCATCGGCTAGGCACGACCAGGTCCTCTGACAATGCCTGTTGCTAGACCCTCTGGCAGACTCCAGAGGTGCTGCGGGAGCTTATGCACTCTTGCCTTCAGCCAATGGCTTTTAAGATACCAGCCCACTGGGGCGTGGTTTTCATTTTAAAAAAAGCCGCAGAGGCTCTCCCTCTCTCTTGCTTCCGGGCTTCCATGCTGACTGCTAGACTCAGTTTCCTGTTTGCGAGCAGAGGGCGGAGAGCTGCTGAGGCTGTTTTTAAAAATGAAAACCACGCCCCAGTGGGCTGGTATCTTAAAAGCCATTGGCTGAAGGCAAGAGTGTGTAAGCTCCTGAAGCAGTGGACTCATCTCTTGGTCTTGTAGGCCTTATCTTCCTGCACACATCTAATCTTGAACTTTTTGTCCTCCATCAGTATCCCAAGTACTGAGATATGTGCAACCCTGTCTGGGTTTAAACTGTATGTTTCTTTTCTATGTGCATCTTTGCAACATCTTGCAACAGTATAGTATAGGTATATAGTATAGCATCTCTAGATCTAGGCTTTCTAGCCACTGGGACAAGAAAACCTCTATCTATCTCATCACACTATAAGAGATGCTACCGCCTCTAATTAAGAACCACTGGTTTGTGGGGAAAGAGTGTGTCAGTTCAGTTGAATGAGTGGCAGTTTTATCTTCCATGGTACATTAATAACTGAACATCCCATTTTATGTACTAGGTTCTTACACGTTCCTATATTTCATAAGTAGGCAATCTAATGAATTCATGATGCAGGCAAGGTAATTTTTGAACCCTTACGAGTGAGGTCTAGACAGTGGACCATGGAAGTTCAGTGACATGCCTCAGATGATGGAATTCTCATCACTGCAAGGCTGGTACTTCTTTCTATTTGCAGTGAGCTTCTTTTAAACTTTAGCATGAACAGTCACAATTTTAGAAATTATCCATTAAAATCACCCTAATGAAACTGTTCATGATTTTTAAAAAATAAATAAAAAGGAGTCAAATTTAGAATCTTCCTCAAGAAGCATAGAAAATACAGGCATTGTAGTAGAAGACAGAAAGAAGGAGTTCCCCTAAGAAGCAGTGGCATCAGCCTGCAAGTATCTAGGGGAGGAGGAAAGAGGGCTCCAAGCTGGAGGAAAGCAGCATGGTACCAGAGAAGGGGCAGTAACTAAGAAAGATGGGTCTTCTGTTATGAATGAGCAAACCCTTAAAGGAAGGGGTGTGGAAAGGTACTGAGGGCTTCTATGAATAAATCAGAAACTACAGCTCAACCTCAAGAGCCTTTGTCTTGGCTATCGCTTCTAAAACTATACTCAGGATGAAATAAGATAAAAGAGCCATTTTGTTGATTTCCTTCTGACATGTTTCACAAGGTTTGTACCCTTGGGGAACAAGAGGGTCAGCAGTATGTGACATGCCATTTGTATACGGGTCACAGGTCAAATGCATATATATGAAGCAAGCGAGATGGCCTGGTGCTGAAGAGTGCTTGATGTACTTCCAGAGAACCCGGGTTTAGATCCCAGCCCCTATGTTGGTTAGCTCACAACTTCCTGTAACTCCAGGTCCAGGTGATGCAGTGTTCTTTTCTTGGCTTCTTTATGCACATGTACATATGTGGCATGCACACAGATATACACATAAATAAAGCTAAAAATAAATATTTTTAAAATGCATGGGAAGAAAGTAATTGGGGTACAAGTTAAAATCAAACCTCACAGCATCTATTCACTGTTACCCCAGACCACACTGAGTGAAGTCTTTCAGTACGTAAACATGACTGTGTGCTCTTACCCTGTGCTTAGAAATAAATATCCCTGCAGGAGATCCCCACAGTGTCTTGACATCAAGAAAAGAATATCATCCTTTGAAGTTCTTTTAGGTCAAGAAAATTAGTTTCTGAAGGGAAATGCATTAAATAACAAAAATCCAATAGTATTTTTGAGAGTGAGTTTTCAGAAGGCCGTACACTGTCAGTTATGTCCGCGGTATCAATAGATTGCCTGGGGATAACTGGGGAAAATACAGTTATCTCCTCCACATTCAGAATGGCTCAACTAGCAGGCCTGAACAACTAGCGGGTCTTTGAAGTCCTCAGGCTCTCGCCTTAAAAGCCCTTTCCACCTGCCTTTGCCTTAGCTATGGTGTTCACCCTGGAAGAACTAAGACATGGATTTGAAATTCGTACAATCTGATGTGATTGGGCTTTGCTATGTCGCCCACAGGCTCCTATTCTGAATACTTGGACCCTAACTGATGGCATGATTGGGGAGGTGGGAACTAACTGGAAAAAGTCAATAGAAACAAGTCTTGGAAGGTTATGCTCAATGCCTAGTTCCTGTCTTCGCCTCTGCTTCCGAGTCTGCCATGATGTAAGCAGGCTCTACAATGCCCACTGCTACAGTATGAATAGTCTACCACCATATCTACCACCATGGTGTGAATATTCTCTGCCACAGCCATTACCATGGAATGAAGTCTGCCACACCCATCCAGTGTGATGTGAATGCCCTCTGCCACACCCACCCACTGTGATGTGGACTGAATATTCTCTGCCACAGCCATTACCATGGAATGAAGTCTGCCACACCCATCCAGTGTGATGTGAATGCCCTCTGCCACACCCACCCACTGTGATGTAGACACCCTCTGCCACACAAACACCCACTGTGATGTGGACACCCTCTGTCACACCCACCCACTGTGGTGTGAACACCGTCTGTCACACCCACCCACTGTGGTGTGAACACCTGCCCTTTGCCACACTCACCCACTGTGGTGTTGAACACCCTGCTCTTTGCCACACCCACCCTCTGTGATGTGAACACCCTGCCCTTTAAAACACCCACACACTATGATGTGAGCACCCTCTGCAACACCCACCCACTGTGATGTGAACACCCTCTGCCACACCCTCTCCAGTTTGCTTTCTCCTTCAAGATGGATTGGAAGCCTCTGAAACTGTGACTCTAAATGAATCTTTCGTCTCTCAAATCATTTCTTTCAGGTATTACCATCACAGCAATAGATAAGTAAATAATAAACAATATAATTGCTACTTCAAATTATTTTTTATGTTGTGGGTATGGGTATTTTGCTTGCATGTAAGCCTGTATACCACATCCATACAGTGCCTAAGGTGGCCAAAAGGATTCAGATCTCTTAGAACTGTAGTTACAGATGGTTGTGAGTTGCCATGGTGGGAGTCGAACCTGGGTTCCATAGAACATCCAGTGCTCTCAACAGCTTCACTGCCCCTCCAGCCCCCTAATTATTATTTTAGTATAAACTATTAACCATTTAGACTGAATACCAAGCCCATTTCATATTGAACTGAGAAAGCTAGTCTTTTTTGTTTTGTTTTTCTAATTTGTGATTGAGTTAGTAAAAATAAATCTCCAACTCATCCGAACCAATTTGGGATCTCTAAAAAACCTCCTGTTTATTCTAAAGGTAAATTCCGACAAAGGCCATTCACTGAGTAAGCCTTCATCTCAGCAGACATGAGGGTTCCCTGTCAGCAGAGAACAAATTTACAGGAAAATGGTAAAAAACAGTTTCAGTAACTTTCTAGTGCTATTTAACTTTGGTACAAACTTCAATTGAAATATTTCAAGTCAACATTTCAAATTTAACTGCCACGTCTCAGGTAATGTTCCCCAGTCTCAGTCACGGGAGCCATGGAACACTGCAGCTCTGCCTTCAAAGCCCTTTGAAAACCTGTCTCATGATATCTTTGGAGGAAAAATATTCCAAAGTGAAATGAAGATCTTCATTTTCAGCTGCATGTGTTTTATGTCTGTCACCTTCATAGGCACACACTCTGAATTTTAAAATATTTCTCTTTTTGAACCTGTGAAGATTGTAAAAGGCTACATCCCTACTGAAAAACTGGCTTGAGATAATTTCCTGAAAAACTTTTGTCAGAGTATTCCATTGTCACTCCATATAGAACCAAAGGAATGTAACATGGAATAATGACTAAGCCTCTTTAAAAGACATGGCATCTTTCCCTTCTGTTACAAATATTTCCAATGTCTGCAGGTACAGTGTGGACAGTATCGGTGTCTCGGATAAGTAAAAGTATGTTTTTTCTTATCACACTGGCTCTCACTACAGCACACACCTAAGCACACTTTATGGAGCTTAGATGACAAGGAATACAATGAGGTGATTGAAATACAACAGTAGAGTGTGGAAAGGCAAAAGAATACATCAGCAATGATGTAGTAGGGGTGGGGGAGACAAAAGTGATAGCACATACTTGTCATCCCAACACTCAAGGGACTGAGGCAGGAGGATCACAATCATGAAGATAACCTGAGCTACATAGCAAAACCCTGTCTCAGGACAAACTACACCAACAAAGAATTTAGATAATGTTATAAATATTTGACTTTCTGGAGCCAAAGGCAAAGTCAATGATATAGCAATATTTATTATCAGAAAATCATTCTAAAAGAAAAAAGTGTTCTTCTGATATTAAATTATAAATTGAATTCCAATGACAGACAGATTGTCACTTGACTGCTATTTTCAATGTCCACCTGTCATTGAACCCTTTGGGGAAACCTGTTTTTTGTATTGATTTTATTGAGCTATATATTTTTCTCTTCTCCCCTCTCTTCCTCTTTCCTCCCCTTCTACTCTCTCCCATGGTCCCCATGCTACCAATTTACTCAGGAGATCTTGTCTTCACTACTTCTCAAGTAGATTAGATCTATGTATATCTCTCTTAGGGTCCTCATTGTTGTCTAGGTTCTCTGGGATTGCGAATTGTAGGGTTTTTCTTTGCTTTATGTCTAAAAGCCTCTTATGAGTGAGTAGTGAGTACATATATGTGTCTTTCTGGGTCTGGGTTACCTCACTCAATATGATGTTTTTTAGCTCCATCCATTAGCCCACAAATTTCAAGATGTAATTATGTTTTTCTGGTATGTAGTAGTACTCTGCTGTATAAATGAACCACATTTTCCTTATCCATTCTTCAGTCAAGGAGCATTTAGATCATTTCCAGGTTCTGACTATGACAAACAAAGCTGCTATGAATATAGTTGAGCACATGTCCTTGTGGCACAATTGAGCATCCTTTGGGTATATACCCAAAAGTGGTATTACTGGATCTTGAGGAAGGTTGTTTCCTAATTTTCTGAGAAATTTCCATACTGACATGCAAAGCATCTGTACCAGTTTGCATTCCCACCAGCAATGGAGAAGTGTTTCCTTTACCCCCACATCCTCTCCAGCACAAGTTGTCCTCAGTGTTTTTGATCTTGGCCATTCTTACAGGTGTAAGATGGAATCTCAGACTGGTTTTGATTTGCATTTTTCTGATGGCTAAGGATGTTGAACATTTCCTTAAGTGTCTTTCAGCCATTTTAGATTTCTCTGTTAACAGTTCTCTGTTTAGGTCTATACTCCATATTTTTATTGGATTATTTGTTCTTTTGATGACCAATTTTTTGAGTTCATTGTATATTTTGGAGATCATCTCTCTGTCCAATGTGGGGTTGGTGAAGATATTTTCCCATTCTGTAGGCTGCTGTTTTGTCTTGTTAACCATGTACTTTGCTTTACAGAAGCTTCTCAGATTCAAAATGTCCCATTTCTTAATTGTTTCCTCTCAGTGTTTGTGCTACTGGTGTTATATTTAGGAAGTGGTCTCCTGTGCCAATGCATTCAAGCATACTTCCCACTTTTTCTTCTATGAGTTTCAGCATAGTTGGCTTTATGTTGAGATCTTTGATCCATTTGGATTTGAGTTTTGTGCGCAGTGATAGATATGGATCTATTTTCATTCTTCTACATATTGATATCCAGTTATGACAGTACCATTTATTGAATAAGCTTTCTTTTTCCAAAAGTTCTTTGTCAAAGCTTCTTTGTCAAAATTTAGGTGTTCAAAGATGTGTGAATTGATATCTGGATCTTCAATTTAGTTCCATTGGTCCTCCTGTATGTTTTTTTTGCCAATACCAGGTTGTTTCTAGCACTGTAGCACTGTAGTAGAATTTTATGTCAGAGACTGCGATGCCTCCAGAAGTTCCTATATTGTACAGGATAGTTTTGGCTATCCTGGGTTTTTTTTTTTTTTTTGCTTTTTCATGTGAAGTTGAGTATTGTTTCGAGGTCTGTGAAAAATTTTGAACGGATTTTCATGGGCATTGCATTGACTCTGTAGATTGCTTTTGGTAAGGGTTGCCATTTTTAAATCTACCTACTCAAGAACATGGGAGATATTTCCATTTTTTGATATCTTCTTTAATTTCTTTCTTAAAAGACTTAAAGTTCTTTTCATACAGGTCTTCCATTTGTTTGGTTAGAGTTACTCCGATATATTTTATGCTATTTGTGGCTATTGTGAAGGGTGATGTTTCTCTGATTTCTTTCTCAGCCCATTTATCACCTGTGTAAAGGCAGGCTACTGATTTGTTTTTGAGCTAATCTTATATTCTGCTACATTGAAGGTGTTTATGAGTTGTAGAAGTTCCTTGGTTGAATTTTTGGGGTCACTTATGTAAAGAATCATATCATCAGCAAATAGTGAAAGTTTAACTTCTTCTTTTTCAGTTTGTGTCCCCTTGATCTCCTTTTGTTGTTTTATTGCTCTAGCTAGAACCTCAAGAACTATATTGAACAGAGAGATATAGAGACAGTGGACAACTTGTCCATGATGTCAGTAGAATCACTTTAAGTTTCTCTCCATTTAGTTTGATATTGGCTGTTGATTTGCTGTATATTGCCATTATTATATTTAAGTTTGTTCTTTGTATCCTTGCTCTCTCCAAGACCTTATTCATGAAGGGATGCTGTATTTTGTTGAAGGATTTTTCAGCATCTAATGAGACAATCACATGAGTTTTTATTTTCAGGGTTTTTTTAATATATTAAATCCCACATACTAATAGTGGGAGGCTTCAACAACCCATTCAAACCACTGGACAAGTCTGTGAGACAGAAAATTAACAGAGAAATAATGGAACTAACAGATGTTATGACTCAAATGAACTTAACAGACATCTATAGAACATTCCATCCAAACATAAAAGAATATACCTTCTTCTCAGCACCTCATGAAACCTTCTCAAAAACTGACCACATACTAGGTAACAAAACAAACCTCAACAGATACAAAAAAAATTTTGAATAACCCCATGTATTTTATTGGATCATCATGGCTTAAAATTAGAATTCACTAATTCCAAGAACACTAATTCCAGAAAGCCCACAAACACATGGAAATTAAATAATGCTCACCTGAAGCATCAATGGGCCATGGAAGAAATTAAAGACTTCCTAAAATTCAATGAAAATGACCACACAACATACCCAAATTTATGGGATACAATGAAAGCGGTACTAAGAGGAATGTTCATAGCACTAAATGCCTACATAAATAAGCTGGAAAAGTCCCACACTCGTGGGTTAACAGAACACATGAAAACTCTAGAACAAAAAGAAGCAAACTCACCCAGGAGGACTAGATGGCAGGAAATAATCAAATTGAGAGCTGAAATCAACAAAATAGAAACAAAGAAAACAATACAAAGAATCAATGAAGCAAAAAGTTGGTTCGTCAAGAAAATCAACAAAATAGACAAACCTTTATCCAAACTAACCAAAAGGCAGAGAGAGAACACCCAAATTAACAAAATCAGAAATGAAAAGAAGGACATAACAACAGACAGGAAATCCAGAGAATGAATCATCAGGTCATATTTCAAAAACCTGTACTCCACAAAATTGGAAAACTTAAAGGAAACAGACAAGTTTCTGGATAAATATCACTTGTCAAAATTAAAACAAGACCAGATAAGCAAATTAAATAGACCTATAACTGCTAAACTGCTAAACAGTCATCAAAAGTCTCCCAACCAAAAAAAGGCCAGGACCAAATGGTTTCAGCTCAGAATTCTACCAAGATTTTCAAAGAAGAATTAATACCAATACTCCTCAAATTGTTCCACACAATAGGAACAGAAGGATCATTGTCAAACTCTTTTTATGGGGCTACAATTACCAAACACACAAAGGCATTACTAAGAAAGAGAATTATATAACAATCTCACTCAAGAGCATTGATGCAAAAATACTCAATAAAATACTGGCAAACTGAATCTAGGAACACATCAGAAGAATCATCCACCATGATCTGGTAGACTTCATCCCAGTGATGCAGGGATGATTCAACACACAAAAAAATCTGTCAATGTAATCCACCATATAAACAATTTGGGAGGACCTGTATACTTCGACATTAGACTTGAGCTTACAAATAAGTCAGAAAATAAAGTGTCTATTAAATTGTTCTTTTATTGCTTTTAAAAAAATTGGGAGTCAGATATTGGGGTAAAAACCTGGTAAATCAAAAAAGCTGGGGAGAAACAACAAGCTGACCCTCTTTCTCCAAGTTTCTAATATGGGAAAGGCCAGCTAAGCTTTCTAAGCCCCTTCCTACTCTTTTCTGTGCCTCTCTATTGCATTGTATCCTGAGTCCTCCAAAATTTCTGATTAATTCTGGTCAACTAGTCACTGACTCTGCTCCCTGATTCAAGGTTAACTTTATTAATACTCTCGGAGTGTCAGAGAACAAACAAATATCCCATAACAAGAATACACTTTTTAAAAGCTTTCACTTGGGAAACAGACCCTGGTTTTGAAATTCTGTCACTGCTATGTGAATAAGACAAGAGAATACTTTAGTGTGAGGAAAGAGCACATGGCACAGTCCATTCTGTCACCCTAGCCAACACTTAGCTAACTATTATATAACACACAATTAAAACTCTTGTTTTTTTTTAAAAAAACATGAGTTTAGGAGTAGTTTGTTATGCAGCAATAGCTGACTGGTACAGGTTCTTAAAGGTACAAAGATAATTGACAATGTTTTGCACAGTAGATAATTATCAACTATAGGGTGATCTCTATCAAATGCAACCTTTGAGAGCATTGCATCTCTGAAAATGAAACATATTACATTAGTCTCAGAGCATAGGGCATACAGTGTTACCAAATTTTTCCTAGAGATGGTACAGCCATCTGTGTAAAGTCTTTGTTATGAGAAATCAATCACTCTTTCAGTCATCTAAAAAAATAAAAAGTCTTGCTGAATGACTGGGAAAACAAAGGATATTAATAATCTCTCCAAAACACTAACTGGGACTTCAGAGAGAATAAAGAGACCTGAGTGCAGGTTAGTACCTGCTACTGTAGTGTGCTGGGTCGGAGCATTAAAGCAGAGCCATCTGCAAAGAATAACCTTTGGAAACAATGTGAGATTGTATTTGAGCTCTCAGTGGCACTTCCGATAAAAATCCATTGCTTTTTTCTTCTTCATCAAAGTCTGTTTAAGCTTGGGAAAAATATGCTTGCGAAAACATGTCAAGGGCAATTACATCTGAAAGCTCGCATCCTTTAAAGATGCCATTTGAACCCCAAGACTTATTGAATCTTTGGATCTTAAAAGTCATTTATGCCAACCCCATCTCACTCCTGTCTTGAATTTCCCCCAAGAAAATCTGAGCATGTCAGAAGCACTTCTGCTCCAAACACCCTCACTACAGAAACTTTCGCTGAGACCTGCCACTGAGGAAACTTTCATTGAGTAAAACACTTCCCCAGAGATAGTCTTCAGGAATTCAATTTTAAGCCAGCCCTCTGGTGTAATGTGGGGGACAGCCAAGCTCTCCTCAGCAGTCCCAAGTTCTAGCGCTCCCACCCCCAGATTTGCCAAAATTCTTTGTTCACTGGCTCAATGTGTCAGCATTCCCAGACTGCAATGAACAGGAATAGTCCCAGCTAACTCAAGCACACAGGGATGTTAGTGGAAGGATGTGGAGGCCTTGAAATGGTCGCTGTGAGAAACAGGTTAGAAAATAAAAGGGCCCAGGGTGGCTCTCTGGAGCTGGGGCACAGAAATGCAGATGTGTTTCCTGGCAGGAACCTTTTGATTACAGGCGCCTGTGGAGATAAATAAATGTCAGCCACTGTTGGGGTTCCTTGTCCTTTGGGGTTTAAGGAGGGAGCTGCTGTGCAGAGACTTTGATTGTGGGCAACAGGGGGGAAAGGTGCAGGCAGGATGGGAGCCTATTAGAAACAGATATGGAGTAGCAATGATGTTAGAGGAAGGAAAGTGAATGTTGCCCATTCTTTGTCATCTTATGAAGCAGCCTCGTGTCACCCCTGTCTTGTTTTCATGAACCATCATCCTGAGAACTCCTGTATTCTAGTCATGTGCACAATGCTTACTTTCCAACAGGATGGTCCCTACTCCACACCAGAGGGCCAGCTTCAGCTTAAAACCCAATTATAAAAAGCTCAATTGATAAGCTCTGTAATACAGCAAATGCTCCTAAGAGGTATAAATCTCGGGCCTATAAAATAGGTGGGTAAAGGTGCTTGAGACCTAGTGAAGGCACCTGAATTTAATCCCTGGGCCCCACATGATGGAAACAGAGATCCAGTTCCAGTAAGTTATTCTCTCACCTATGCACATTCACACCCATATACACACTCACACACAATGCACAAACACACACAGAAATAAGTAAGCAGTCTTACATAGTACAAAAATAACACCATTTGTTCCCTGGCTAACATATCTATAAAAAGAAACAGTCCCAAACTAGTATAATATAAAACATGTAAGTCTTTTTGAACAGTTCTGATATTGGAGTTGGGACAGACATACCCAGAAGAAAGACACTCCTGTGTTAAAAATTTGCTCTGAGGTGACTTATAGTGCTCCTTGTGGCCAGTCCTTTTGCTCCAGTCTCCTCCCAGTTAGTGCTCAGACAGCATGCTCCTATCTTTGCACATAGTGTCTGTTCTCTGCACATGGCCAAACCCTGTGTATCCTTCAGGAAGCAGCTCACCCACATGCAAAATCTTCCTCGGTTCATGGCCACTCATATCTTCTGCTCTGTGTTCGAGTTACCCCATCAATGTGCATATCACCTTGGTTCTTTATATTATTTTATGTGTGATTGCTTGCTGGTGTGGTATACGTACTTATCTCTTGATACTCTCACATTGGTAGTCAATACAACTAGATACCGAATAAACGCGATATTGAAGGAAGAGAACGGAAAGACTGAGACAGGCTTATCACTCTGTTATATATATGTGTAAAAAATACTGGACATTAATACTTTTGGAATCTCGATTTCTTTGTGTTCATTGCTTTCTTACCATTGAAAGAACATATCGCCAATGTAATTTCCAGTTTGAAAAATATTCATTACCAGAGTTATTTTTAAAATATAGCTCTCCTATAAGCAACTGATACATTTATTTTTATTTCAAATGTGTAAAGTAAGAGTCATGGCATTCTAAGCAACCTGGCAGAAAGGAAGATGTTCTAAAGAGTCACTTGTGTCTTTCAATCTGACTGTCAGACAATGGACCCCAAAGGAATACGGATTTTCCCAGGAATTCCATACTGGGAGAAGGAAAAGGCACCAGACTGCTAGAGAACTCATCTCCTGGAAAGTGATTTCCCACAATTCCAACAACTTCCCAGACTGCCTTGCAGGATGAGACCAAAGTCCAGACCATGATAGGTCAGTGGTGGTTAGGCCTTGGCCAGGTCACTTACATGTTTGTGTCCTTGGCCTTCTGTTTAAACTTTGACCTCATTTTAAGATGCCAGTGATGGCCTTGGTGGGGCTAATTAGATCTCCTTGCCCCTTGCACCAATGTGTTGGCTCTTTTAGTCTGCTTATTGAGGATGGATGGCAGACCTGACTTGAGGCACAGTTTGTGACCCCCCCCCAAGTTGATAAAAGTGCCTTCCCTATGTGGACAGATTGTTTCAATCAGCTAAAATATTCTGCCTTTTGCTAAAATTACTGAATCTTTGATTGCAGTGTTATAGTCATGAATTTTGCGTGTAATGTGTGCTTATGTGTACAGATGTCTGAATTGTGTATGACTGCACATGTCCAGGTATATATGATATGTAAGCGATATGCCCATGCATGTATGTTAAGGCCAGAGACCAACATATATGATATGATTCAACCTCAGATGTCATTATTTGAGAGCGATCCCCTTTGTTCGGGAGGTGTCAAATTAGCCTCCTTGGGCTGAATATTAACCCCAAGGAATCCGGCTTGCTCTATTACCCCAGCACTAGGATTACAAATATTCATCGCCACATCTGGCTTTTTATGTCATTCTGGAAATCAGTCCTTGTGCTTGCATGGCCAGCACTTTTCCCATTGAGCTTTCCCACAGGCCTTTTACCATGAGCTTCTAAAGACAGAAAACACTAAGCCCAGTCCATCATCTGCAGAGCAATGCACAACTTGACAATAGTGAATCGGGTATTGGAATGGTGAATCTGGTTGACCTGGTGTGTAGAAGGACACATTGTGAAAATCCAAGTCTAAAGGGAGAGCATTTCGTTCTGCAAACACCTATTTCAGGACAGTTTCTTTAGAAAAGAGGGTGGGAGGTAGACTGATTTTTTTTTAATGAGATTTCTCTTAAAACAAAAGTTACAATGCCCCATTGCCTTTTGTATTTCATGTTCTGCCAGAACAGGACAGGTTATCTGTCTTGGAACCGTGACCATTCAAACTTCAGGAGTCTGCCTTATCTCAGAAGCCTGTGCCTCTAGCTACTGTTCAGATGGTTATCAGCTGGAACAAATAA
>JAQHUG010000007.1:3951025-3964821 GCA_028555095.1 Dicrostonyx torquatus
GCTCAATGATTCTCCTGTCTGGGATTACAGACATCCCTGTGGTCATACGTAATCCTGGGGATTTGAACTCAGGTCTTATTAAGTGCTTTAATCCATTGATTCATCTGTCCAGATCATATAGTAAGTTTTTAACCTTAAGAAGTCACCCATGTGTCCAATATCCTTTAAAGATAAATGCATTTTAACACAGTAATAAATGTATTAACTATGTGCTTGTTGATATGAAGTAATAAGAATATAGAAAGAAACCTAAGGAATAGGACCTGGTATGTGGAGAGCATTTATATAGATAAGGTGATTGTGTGTGGAGCCAGTGTTTGATCAATGCTTAAAGAACTGGCAGGGCAACTGTGGAGGTCTATGAGTTGGGAGAAGCTGCCTAATACACACTGATGTTCAGAATGTCATACAAGGAATGTGTGGGAGCAGGACTGATAGAGAGCACATTTCACAAAGCCGAAGCCAGCCTTTCTCCAAGTCCTCAAGCATTCTTAGCAGCATATAGTATGCAACTGCAGAGTCCATGCACACCCTTCTGAGAAAAGGAGGGGAAAATTTCAATTTGGTTCTAGTATGTGTGAACAGTTTGGAAGCCTAGTCCATCACTCTTAAACAGCCACAGCCTCTGGGCCCAGAATCTTGACAGACAACTGTACCTGGTGAACTCAATGCTTTACACTTTCATCATATTTATTTTTACTGTTCTCACCGTTTATGGTAGGTAGATACTAATTTCCACCCGTCATAACTATATTATATTTCCCTTACTCAACTGGTGTAATTTTCAACTTTGAGCCCTTAAAAGAAAACATTAACTGACTATAGATTATGATAATGATGCTGAAAATAATCACCAAAAGCCATCACAACAACCTTGTTTGTCGACTGCTTGCTCAGCAACAGAGGTGATAAGTGTTTCAGAGGTATTTTCACACTTAACCTTCTCAAGACTCAGATTACATTAGGTGCTATCAATATGGCCCCAATTTTATTTTATTTTCTAAATTTATTGTTATTCTCTGTGCATGAGTGTTTTGCCTGGAAGTATATTTGTGTACCATGTGTATGCTGGTGATGACAGAGATTGGAAGAAGGCAGTGGGTCCCCTGGGACTATAGTCACAGATGTCTGCTGAAAATTTAATCCACTCTTCTGCAAACACAGCAGATTCTCAGATTCTCGCATCCTCCAAGCCATCTCTCCAGCCATCTGACTCCCTTCTCAAAGATGCAAACTAGAATCTGAGTGTGTTAAGACTTTCTCAAGCTCTCTGCCTATCCAACATGGGAACAGAGGTTTAAGCCATCTCGAATGACTGGATCAGAGATGGAGGGCACAGCATGTGTGGACTCAGAGAAAGGCTGGAAGGTGTGACTGTTTTTGTGATCTGGGTTTATGTTCTTCCACAGCAGGCATAGGTGCTAACTGAGTACAGCTGGTATTCAGACCAGGGAAACCATTAGGCATTTCAACTAAACCTTGACAATGGCATCCTATCATGACGTAAGCAAAAGTGAGGGCATTCATCTTTCATTTCTCTTGAGAAAGACTTTGCAGTGGTGGTATTCCCTGACATTAGGAATGAAGCAAACACAGCTTTGTCTTGAAGCTGCTGAAAGACTGAGAACAAGGGAAGCAATGCAACTAAAACAAGTTTGTCTCTTGCATCACTGGCACCACTGTTTGCTTCTGTGCAGTAACTTACTATGTAGTAGGTTCCTTTATGGTTAATAATTACTATTGCCTTCCAGGCATTCCAGTTACTTGGGGATAACAGGTCATCCTCTAATTTATGTCTTATACATTCTTTGGTTGGTCCTTGATTTCAAACCTATTAGCATGAATATAAACTTCTCAAGAAAAGGTAAACTTCTTGAGAAAAAGAAGACATTTTGATAAGTAAACAGGAAAAAAAAATCTCTAATTACAAACAAATCTCTAGTGGAAAATGCAAGGAAAATCACTAATTATGGCTGCATCCTGTCTTGTGTTTGTGTCCCTTCTGGAATAATGGGAGCAATAGAAACTTTGTGGGGAAACCTGGGCTTATGACATCATCTGCCCTCTCACTTGATGATACTGATTATGGCCATTTTAATATTCTTCTCTGGAATAATCTTTGTACTTAAAATTGTATCAGTTCAATGAGCTTCTAGAAGCTACAGCCACCCAACAGATGCACTTAGTAATTTGAAATTCTTTAATAAGCTGAGTACCTTTCGTGTCCAATGCCCAACTTAATATACCTAGTTTTTCTCCTGGGTCTTTTTGCCCATGTTTCCTTTTCTATTGCCCATCATTTCTAAAGGTCCTTGAACTTGTGAACTAAACTGCTCCTTCACTCACTGTCTACTCTAGTGTCCTAGGAGGATACGATACAAAAATCCATGTATGACCTTAATAACTTTTTCCTGCTCATTATGGAAGTAATATTACTTATTAAGATGCTTTGACAGAAGTATATGGAATTATAAACAATGAAATATATTACCTCCTTCCCTCTTCCCTCATTTGTCTTCATGATGTCTGGTAGATTTATGCTAAGATTATCCTGGGTCATAATTTCTCAGAAGAAAGGAATTCTAAATCTTGTATTAATGGAGACACAAATAACCTTGCATAAATTAAACCTTGAAATTTAATAAATGAATATTAGAGCCAAATGTGCCTCTAATTTTAGTCCCCTCTTCCCTGATTTGGTATTTTCAGGCTTATGTACTTAGAAAAGCAAATAAAATGCCAAAGTTTGAGTAGATCAGGAAAATTATTTCCCTGTTCTTTCATGCATTGCCCAGAGAATAATATAATTAACTCCATCTTTACTGTTACTCTTCCACTCTCAGGCAGTTGCTTCACTCTGGGTTATTTTACAGGGTTTTGTTGGGAGGAATCTAGCTAGCCCTATGTCAAAACAGGCTAGGCATCATAACTATTTTCTCCTAGAAGCAGTGTTGTGGGCAGGGCAGCAGGATGGGAATCACTGGGTATTTTTCTGATGGACTGAAATACACACATTATTCTGTGCTTTATCAAATTCGGGTCTTATGACAGAAAGCAAATTATTTCCAAGGGAACTTTGTCACCAGGGTGCCTGTTCAATAGTGATGTCTCTTGCTGCCACAGAAACTCCACGGGAAGACCAATGATGTGTTTGCTTGAAATTGCCCTGGGACTGAGTCTCTTCTTGCTGGCCTGCATTTACATTTGTAATCCAAACATCCTGTTTTTTGTTGTTTTTTTTTTGTTGTTGTTGTTTTGCTTTTTCAGGGAGAGTAAAGCTGTCTTTTGTGGCTCTCAACTCACTTAAATTGCACATTACCCCCAAACAATCTTAATTTTAAAAGATCTAAGCATCTCCAGCTCAGGGAAAGAACAAATTCTGCCAATTTAAAGAAAGTAAAATTGTTTGGGGGTAATGTTCAATATCTAAACTTAGTCACATGCCACTTAAGTAGAAAATAGAAGGAAAGTTGAACTAATTCAAACCAGAGTATGGTGGTCTGAATGAGGATGGCCCCCAGAGGCTCATATATCTGAATGATTAATCTACAGTTTGTGGAACTATGGGAGTAATGTTTGTTCGTCCTGGCCGCCCAGAACCAAAATAACCACACAGAAACTGTATTTATTTCTAACTTCTTATCGCCTGGCTCTTACATTTTAATTTAACCCATCTCCATTAATCTGTGTATCGCCACATGTCAGTGGCTTACCAGCAAAGTTCCAACACGTCTATCTCTAGCGGTGGCTCCATAGCATCTCTCTGACTCTGCCTTCCTTCTCCCAACATTCAGTCCAATTTTTCCTGCCTACCTAAGTTCTGTCCTATCAACAGGCCAAGGCAGTTTTTTTTTTATTCATTAACCAAGGAAAGCAACACGTAGACAGAAGGACCTCCCACACCATGTGGCCTTGTTAGAGAGAGCCCACTGGTGAGAACTTAGAGGTTTCAAACTATTCCCAGTGTCACTCTCCCTAATTTATGCTTGTGACTCAGCATGTAAGTCCCCAGCTGCTGATCAAGCATCAAGTCCAGCTGCTGCTGCCATACCCCCACCATTATGACCACAGACTTAGCCTTTGAAACTTTAAGCCCTAAATAAACTATTTTATCTCTAACTTACCTTGATCATACTGTCTTATCATAGCAACAGAAAAGTAACTAAGATACATAATAATACACTTTATTTTTTCAGAGGCAAATTTAGTGTTATCTGCAGTAGGAAGATGTATGGTATATATACCAATGCTAATTATTCAACCCAATTCTTGTAATTTCTCAGATGGCACAAATATGGGAGCTTCCTCCAAGTCCATTTATCACCTCTGTCAATTTCCCCCTGGTGAGCTGAAGGCACAAATCTTATCTCTGTGACCTCATGGCCACATCTCCACCAGTCTAGTGTTCTATGTGTCTCATGAACATTGTGCCCCAGCACTGTGCTATAGGGCTACTGCTGCAAGGACAGAAAAAAGCACAGCCTTCCTCACAAGCAACTCAGCTTCTTTCAGAGTTCAGAAAACCACAGGTCTCAACTTTTCATCTCAATTAGGTCATGAATATGAACTGTCTTCCACATGGTTAACCTTTGACCTCCAGCTGGTAACACTGTTTGGGAAAGTTGCAGAAACTTAGTAGTTGGGGGCTAATGTGAGGAAGTAGGTCATTTGTGGATAGGCCTTGGAGTTATGCATGCTCCCCAGCCTCCTGGCTCTGAATTTCCTGCCTCTTATCTTCCTTGAGTGAATGAAAGGCTTTTCTGACACTTGCTCCAGCTACCCTGATATCTCACCCAAACATACAGTCCATGAGAACATGGAACAAACCCTCCGAAACTGTGAACCAAAATAAATCTTTCTGTCCGTCGGTTCTCTCAGGTAGTTTGTCATAGCAGCTGTGGTGGTTTGAAAAAAATTGGCCCACAAAGGGAGTGACACTATTGGGAGGTGTGGCATTGTTAGGGAAAGTGTGTCACTGCTGGGGTGGGCTTTAAGGTCTCTTTTGTTTAAGGTTCCCTCATGTGGTTTTGAGTTGACCTCCTGCTGCCTGCAAGATGTGGGACTCTCAGCTACCACCAGCATGATGTCTGCCTGCATGCTGCCATGCTCCCTGTCATGATTATAATGGAGTGAAACTCTAAAACTGTAAGCAAGCCATTCCAGTTAAATGTTTTCTTTATAAGTGTTGCCATGGTCATGGTGTCTCTTCGCAGCAATAGAAACCCTAACTACAACAGCGACAAAAGTAACCAAACAGCCTCCACTGTCTGAAATTGTTGTAATTTTAATATCAAAACAAATCTTAATTGGCCAATCACAAAAAGGATAGAAACAGATATCTACTTTAATCCATTAATAAATAAACTTAGTGAGTTGAGAATGTTTAAAGTCTTTGTTCTTTTTTACCTGTGGGCATCAAAAATTAAGTTATTTTTCTTTTCTATGTATGGGTGTTTTGCCTGCATGTACTTCATATATGCAGTTGCTCCTGGAGGTGAGAAGAGAGTGCTGAATCCCCTGAGACTGAAGTTAAGAGTTTATGAAGCACTATGTGGATGCTTGGATTAAACCCCAGGTCCTCTGGCAGAGCAGCCAGTGCTTTTAAGTGCTGAAGCATCTCTCCAGCCCTCTACCGGAATGTATTATTTTGTATTCCATCTCTACTTATTGCTCCGTATTGGATTGGATTAAAGCACAAAAGAGCAGTAATTTGAACCTCTGCTAGCTACTAATGGAAGAAGGTACAAGACCCTTTGTTTACAAGCAACAAAGCAATTGTACACTAAGCACGTGAATTGGTACCAGGAATACAAAAGCAAAATTCCATCTTCAGTTCTTATGTTGCACTCTCCTCTGAGGACTATAAAGTAGTTTAGAAGCCTTATCTTAGGGTTTCTATTGCTGTGAAGAGACACCATGACTATGGCAACCCTTATAAGAAAAATATTTAATTGGAGTAGCTTGCTTACAGTTTTAGAGATACAGTTCACTACCATCATGGTGGGAAGCATGTGGCATGCAGACAGATGTGGTACTGAAGGAGTAGCTAAGAGTCCTACATCTTGCAGGAAACAGGAAACACTTGATGGTATCCTGAGCTTAGGAAGCCTCAAAGCCCAACCCCACAATGACACACTTCCTCCAAGAATGCTAAACCCATTCCACCAGAGCCATACCTCCTAATAGTGTCACTTTCTATGAGTATATTGGGGCTAATTGTATTCAGATTACCACAGTTAGTTGGTCACATATTACCAATAGCTCTGGTTTGGTTCTTTTTTTGATAGATTGAATGATGTATCCTTAAAAGTTATATTCACTTAGAACCTTGCAATGGGACCTTAAATGGAAAATGGTCATTACAGGTGAATCAGATTTCAATAAAAGCAGAACAGATCACATAATTCAATGATCAGGGTCATGGTGGGAGGGAAATTTGACTGCAGAACCATGCACAGGGGAAGCGATGTGAAGGACACCTAGAAAGGATATTGTGGGATAACAGACTCAGAGTACTGAGAAATGTCTCCACAAGAAAAGGGACAACAGAGATGGTCACCAGTCACAAGAAGCTAGCAAAGAGGGATAGGTGTCATCTAAGTAGATTTAACCCTGCCTATCTTGAGCCTTTGGGCTTTCCAGTAGAACTGCTCAGAAAAAAATCAATAATAGCAGATGTCAGCCTGCTGAAGTGGGAAATAACAGGTCTCCATGGTGAAGCTACTTTCTACATGAAACTTTATGATGGTAATACCCTATCGTTTTCTGTGGGGTAAGTCTGTACAGAGAGCTAAATGGGAGGAACTTGTAGCTTTATGCCCAGAGCTGTCCCAAGTCCTGCTCCAAGTACTTCTCAAAGAGTAGCAGTGGAAAACCAAGGCATTAACAATCTGAAGGATCCACAAGGGTGAGGTAGGAAATTTAATGAGATGTTTGTCTGCTCCCAAAAGCCATTGCCATTCTCCAGGTTATTGTTGCCCTGAAGGGATGTGTTTCCTATAGCACCCAGTTTTCCCATTTGTCACAATTATCCCAGAATGGGTTTTTCCATGAAATATCTCCATTATTTGAAGTAGGACACTATGCAAAATAGAATGAAGCATACATTTAGGATTAGGTAACCTTTGCTCTGACCTCACCATGAGGGGCTGATTGATTCACTCTATGAGACCCCTGGTTGAGAGGATGCTTGTCTTAACAGTACCTAAGGTATCATCGCCAGGCCCTTGTAGCTTACAGTCCATGTACATCTGGACCTAAGCCTCATTGGCAATGCTACCCATCCCACCAGTTTTCCTCAGCTGACAAGTAGCAATGCTTAACATTATGTAAGCTACCTTTTCAGGAACACTAACCTGCCCTATAATGTATAAACCTATTATTTCATTTTCAGGCTTCCAACACTGAAATGTGGTTTTTGGAATATATCACATATAAAAGAGCAACAAAGATGGTTATAATCTTTCTATTTATCAAAAGGATATTATCTCTCCATAACCCCCCTTTTGCAGAAGGAAAAGTAGCTTTCTAAGTTGTAGTGTAAAGAGATTTAATTACAAGGAAATGCTTCAAAGTGACTCGCAGGCAAATGAGGATGCCCTGTCTCTCTCCCTAGCAGCAGGGCTTCCACGCACAACTGCTCCTAAGAATTACAGGTCACCATTCTGAGATCAGCCTTCCCTTTGGGGTGATAGAATATTGTGGAGTCAGCAGCTTTTGTCATCTGTTACTAAAGCCCCCCAAAAGAAAAGATTCAGCACTTTTAAAGGTCCCCTGTCCCCAGACTATTTTTGATTTACAGGGCTGACAAGGTCAGCTCTTCAACGGCTACAACCCAGAGCCTCAGACTAAGAAAGAAAGATTCAATTTATCTCGTCATTCCAGATCTGTTCCTGTCCTCCCCACATCTGAAACCTCTGGTGACAGGAGGGGAGCAAACACTTCTGTGTGCTGCAGGTAATTTACTGTGTTGTGAATTAGATGACCTCTCCTCATGTAGAGACAATTGAGTTCCATGTCACACCCTTGCTTTTACTACTTGATACTTTATCATCTTTGACTTTTCTCTGCTGTTATCAGTGATGTCTTCAAAAGCCCGCTGGTAGGTCAGGACTGACCTATTCTAAGTCAGGAATGGATTTACATTTTTCAATCCCTTTTATCTGGTTCCATCACTATTCATAAGCCTTAGGAGGAGCTCAGAGTTCAACGTCAACCTTGGGGTCAATCAATAGCCTAAAGTGGGAAAGCTCACATGAAATGGAACACAAAGAAAATGTTGCTGTCTCATTGAGAAGGACTACAGAGATGGCTCAGGTGTTAAGGGCACTACACTTGCTCTTACAGAGGAGCCAAGTTCATTTTCCAGCACCCATATAGGGACTTCAAACCTGTAACTCTAGTTCTGGGGACCCAGTGCCCTCTTCTGACATCTGCAGTCACCAGGCACACACAGGTATATATGAGACACATATATACATGCAGGCAAAACTCTCATTCATACACAAACAGTAAATAAATAAACCTTTTTAAATTTCAGGAAAATTAATATAGAATGACTCTTTAAAGAACTTGGTTGTTGTTTTATTTTGTTTTCCTTTTTTGGAAGTTGTCATGAGACCAACTTAAAAGAAAACAAGTGTCTAAATAAATATTAATATTGGGTGTTATCTCAAAAGTTCTTTGAGATTGTCCATATAATACCACTTAAAATAAGGGTTATTTCTTGACTTATAAAAAAGTTCCAAAAAAAAAACAGAGATTGAAACTATGGTTCAATCCATAAAATGCTTGTCTTGAAAGCATGGGGACTGAATTCAGATCCTGTACTCCCTTGCAGAAGTCAGTCAGCATGTATGCAACTTCTGCTGGGGAACTGAGCTGCAGAAAGGGAGGAGGAAACAGAAGGGCCCCTCGAGCTCATCACCCAGCCAGCACCCAGCCAGGGTATCCAATTTTGAGAGCTATAGTTTCACTGAGGGATGCTGTGTCCAAAAATCATATAGAAAGAAATTGAAGAAGTCTCATGATATTGGCATCTGACTCTCACTCACATGTACACACATGGAAAAGTATATCACACATACACACACACACACATAGACAATTTAAAGCAACTGGTCAATTTGTGAACTTAGAGCCTTTACATGTATAAATAAGTAGCTAGCAGCATATGATACAGCCATATGTAAGGCACTAGCAGGTCAATCTTCTCTGCACTCAATGCTCTGTGACCATTTTACTGAAGTAAGCATCATCAGTTTGCTCACGATAACTTCTGGAGAGGCAGCCACCACAGACTCTCTGCAGACACATACTCCCTGCCTGCTACTCTCATATCCATGATCACCTAGACAAGTTTAGGAATTTTTTGAAGATATTTTGTTCTTCCATTTGTATGGTCTGAAAACTCCATTTTTGATATCTTAAATTATTGATTCACATATCAAGGATTCCTAAGCTGTTGGCATTAGGCATGGACAAAATAAGCTCAACATTGGCATGAGGTGCTTGTCTCTCCATCTTTGCCTCTCTCAGTCTCACTTCCTTAAGAATTTTTTTCTATTCCCATGACAGAAAAAGTTCTAGTTTTATATCTCCCAGATTTAGTAATTCAACAGAAAAAGGTTGTCTCCCCAGATAGACTCTGGTCTTGATGGCATGTGTATCCTTAAACCAATCACTGAAGAGAAGAGAACCTCATCAGTCAGGTCTGGACCCTGCTCTTCTTATAGCTAGAGTTATGAAAAACAACTTCCTTATTGGAAAAGTCATAGCCATTCCACTCATAGAAATGATGGTGTGTAACATGGTGTTGGTATGTGAAAGTGTAAGTCATAAAACAATCCCACACCAGTTTGGAATTATGATTAATAAAAGGGTTATTTATTTAAGGGGAAAACTTACAGATCCCCATCCTAGACAACAGCCCTCTGTGTGACCAGGAATATAGTCTAGCAACCAGAAGCAGAGCCAGAAGCAATAGAGCTAGTGCGTGGCTACCGCTGCTTTTTAAAATAAAAGAGACCACGCCCGAGTGGGCTGATATCTTAAAAGCTATTGGCTGAAGGAGAGGAAGGAGCTCCTGCAGCAGGTATTTTCATATATATTGCCCTGTTTAAAGTAATATTCCATTTACTGAAAACTTAGCTATGTGGGTGAAGGCTGTTTTGCTAATTTTTCCTGGAGAGATTTGAGCAAACATCTTATTCCAGAGGGGGCACTAAAAATAGTCCAAAGAAATGATACCACAAAGGTCAACATGGCAAAGCAAAGAGCTCTTTGGAATTTATTATGGCAGTGTTAGGGATGGGTGACATGCAGGTTCAGGGACTCAAAGGCACAGTGTCATTGAAAAGTCCACCCAGGATGGGTGGCAACTCAAGAAAACTGCAATCCAGGAGCTCTATGTATGACTTGCACGGTGTCTATAGACCCAAGAGTATCTTCTCCAAAGTTTTGTCCCCAGTCAACTGTTTCTTGCTTCTTTTATCATGGGGTGGAGCCTTGTGAAACCTGTAAGTTTCAGATCTTCCGCTCCTACTTGTGAGGCTGTTCGATTTCTGCATCTCATTAGTCCCCTTCCAGGATAGAATATTTCAATTAGGAAGGAATTGCCACATGACAAAGGCTTGCCATCTGGGGGGGGGTGGTTATTAAATATCCACAAATGGCATTCATTTTCATCACTATTCTGTGACAACTTAGTGTCACCCATATGCTTTGTTAAATGGCAAAACCACTCACTAGTTGTTTTAACGTGAGCAGTCCTTTTTAGATACTCGAAACAATGGGACCAGGAGGGAAGTAGTTCTCCACTCATGAGAACAATTGGTTGATTCACCTATTAGGTTCGTTTGATATACTCCAAGGAAAGATAAAGTCATAGCAAGATGACGTGACTTAGTGAAGGCTGCTGAGGTTGTCCCACCTACAAATGATCTCTCTCACTGGCATCCCCTCATGTGAATTCCAATATCCCAGTCTCTTTTTGTTTTCTTTTGATTTTTACTTCTTTGTAAATAACATTGGGAGGGGTAAATTGGCTTAGACCTGTTCTCAGCTAGAGATAGAATTTGTCCTCTCCCCAGGACATACTCCCTTAAGCCTCTTTGATTATCAGAACATGAGGGGAGAGTGGGTCTGATAGAATCCTCATAATCTGCTTGGTGTCCTTCCCAAAGGCTAAGAATCATCTAGTCCAAAATATCACTTCTGAAAAAGTTGAACCTCCCTATCTTTGAGCATAAAAATAATGTGGTGATTTTAAAGACTTGCCATGTATCAAGGCCAGTCTTGGGCCTAAGTAATTTTACGGGAAGTTCTCTACTCCTTCCTGATCCAAAGATTTACATAACAGCTTAATTTAGGCCATAGCTTTAGGATTTTGGAATTGCACTGATATTGTTTTAATTGAAACAATCTATTAATAGACCTTTGAGCATTGAAAGTATCCCTCTGACTGTTTACTATGCCCCAGGCTGGTCTACCTCATGTTAGATGAATTCACATCCAAAATATGAATACCACCCTATTTACTGAGTTATTATGCCGACTTTTTCTCAATTTTCAGCAAATTGTCTCATAAATAGGAATATGATTAAGTCCTTGAAGACTATTTTTGTTATTATTGAGGTAATTAAGATGTGGATCGTCATTCTGCTTTTATCAGTACATCTGCTCTCTGGTAAACAAGGAATCAAATGCTGCTCAGTGAGGAACCATGCGTGCCTCTGAGAGTGAGTAAGCCGAAGGCCTCCAGCCAGCATCTCTGAGTTTCAACTGAGGCTTTGATGTAGCTAGCTGGAGCAAGAATACTTTTTAAAACCAAAGCTTTGAGGAATTTTATTACAGGAAGTAGACCTATGTATAAAACTAATAGGAACTCCATTATTATTTATCACATTTTTTTGTATATAATAATGGCCGTTTTTCTGACATTTTCTCACGTGTACGTGATGTACTTTATTTTACATGATGGTATTTTGATCACGGTCACTTCCTCTTACTCTTTCCCGCCACTCCTACTCCAGTTAATGTCCTACCTCTTCCAGATTCTCCTTCTTTTTACTTTAATGTCCTCTGTATATGGCTCAATGATTTTCATTTAAGGTTGTTCACAGGAATATGAGTAATGGCTTATTTAAAGGAGCTAGGGTACCTTATCAGTGCCTGTACCTCTAAAGAAAACATCCCTCTCTCACACACATTGACCATTGACTGAGTACACATCCACAGAAAAAGGTGCCTCCTCCCTTCCATGGCAGATGTTGACATATTAAACCTTACATAGAGTTTGTATAGATATCTTTTCTATCTTTATAGCTCGATCTCTATTGAAGCTTAAGCTTTGTTGGTTTTAGTTTGTACATCCTTCTTTGCCTGGGTGATTTTGAAACAGAAGTCTCCAATGAGCAGCTCCTTTCCTCTTTGTTTTTCAGATACATCCTGTGCCTAGTTTTAAGGCTACTTCGTCTTGTGTGATTCTGACTCAAACTCATTAGGACCACAACCATTGCTGAGGGCAGGTTTTGGTTATGTGGAAAACTTTGCTTTAATTGAGTCTCCATAGGTTTTGTGGCTTGTAAATCATAAAATATACAAGGACCAAGGCAGCCCTTTCAGCCCAGCTGCCAGGAGCTACTGCCACCAACATGGCGTTTTAGCCTCCACAGAGGATCTATCTCGGCCAAGAAGCCACTGTCCCTGGCTCCAGGCCTCCAGCAGAAAGCAGCTCTGCCACAGACACCATCCACTGGTACCGACCACCCAGCCACAACACTCTAGCTGCCTCTCCATTGATTTGAGATGACTCCATTTATTTATAGGCTGACTTAACTACAATACACAATGAAAGTACTAAGGAGGATGTGGTCTATCCCAACCTGCCGTATATAGAAGGGACTAAATAAAAGTTCATGTTTAAAGATAAAAGAGGCCAGGTGTTTTAGTACTGTAAGCCCAGAAATGGGATCAGAAATACATAAATACAAGGCCAGCTTGGTCTACATAGTGAGACCCTTTCTCAAAAAACAAAATAACAAAGCAAAACAAAACAAAACCAAATTAATTGATTAATAATCAACAAACAAAAAGATGAAAGAAACTACTAGCTGATAAATACAAGGGAACATGTAAGAAACAGAACCTGTTCTTTCCAAGAGTCAATTGGGTTTGCTTGATAAGTTACTTCTCATAGACAAGGGGACCAAAGGTTACACAGCTGAGCAAGCAGAACTAGCGTGTGTGATGTGTGAACACTCATCTTTGTGATTCCATCATCATTTGTTAAGCTTTCCACATTCTGGCTAACATACTCGTAGAATCTGGAACAGGTCCTGAGAAGAGCTATAGCTTCATTATCCAAAAAATAGTAAACACCCTGTCTACAACACAATAAATTTAAATCTTCAGTTATGTTTATTAAAAATAAAAAATCCCAATCAAAAGTTTTGTTAAGTGAAATTCTTTCCATTCTAGATCCTCAGCTGGGATGTTTACAAGCACCTAGTGGATTAGTAACTTGAAATTCCCATAACATATGTCAATTCTTAGAATAGAATTTGCTTATATACCCATTCATTCCACCACTTAGCAACAACTTATAGGGCAGTTAGCCCACTTTATGCAATATGCCAGATGCAAGTTCAATCATAAGATGAACTCTGTCCCTGCTCTCAGAAGATACAGAACAACAAACAAGTAACCAATAAAGGGAGGTAATGCCCAAGTCTGACAGAATAGCAAGTTCAAAGGCCCTGGGGTTGGAACAGATCTGATATACTCTAGGAACTTGT
>JAQHUG010000007.1:3964965-3985925 GCA_028555095.1 Dicrostonyx torquatus
GAGAGAGAGAGAGAGAGAGAGAGAGAGAGAGAGAGAGAGAGAGAGTGCTTATGAGGGTGTAAGAGAGGCCAAGGGTAAACCTTGTTAGTTCTCACATGCTGGCTGATTTAGTTTTTAAGACAAGGTCTCTTATTCACTGGGAGTTTATTGGGCAAGCTAGACAAATTGACCAACCTCTGCCAAAAGTACTGCTAGAATTACAAACCTAAGACACCTAACTCAGCTCTTTCCACATAGGTTCTGGGCATGGAACTCAGGTCCTCACAGTTCCATGGCAAGCATTCCACCAATTAAGCTATCTCCTCAATGCCCTTTTCTAATTTTTCATTAGTAATTTTAAAACTAATGGTAGTCTTTAAAATTCCTTTTCCATTGTATTGTCAAGAATTATTACAAAATAAGAAATAGCTACAACCAAACTAATATTCATAATTGCTATTCTAAGCAAAGTTTGAGACTTTTTAGCAAGACAAATAGGAAAATCATGAAACACAAGGCTCATCCCAATAATGTTTATACATATACAGACAAACTTCTAAAAGAAACAGACAAGGCTGTCAAATGATGTAAAATGATTTACAATGTGACAGGCAATGGAACAACAGAAATCATTTCTCATGAGATACACTTTACATCTTGCTTATTTACTTTGCTTTCAGAATTACCATTTCTGAAGATGGAAACCTCAGAATCATCAATGTTACTAAATCGGATGCTGGAAGTTATACCTGTATAGCCACGAACCATTTCGGAACTGCCAGCAGTACTGGGAATGTGGTCGTGAAAGGTAATGGCTAAACTCATCTGTCTTCACTTCTAATAATAGAATCTATAGATGTGGCAGTGTTCATATTAATATGTATAGATATCACTGTTGCCAGATTAATTCATCACAGCAAACATGATATGATTAACAATTCTTGGAGAACCGCTGGTAATGAATATGATTGAAAGGCTATCTTATTTCAGCATCATCCAATACAATTTGAGAATTACAGCCATTGTGTCTATTATAGTATTGTAACAAATGTTATCTGCAGTCCTTTAATTAAATTTCTTTCAAGTCTCTATAGGTTTGAAATTCATGTCTAGGAACCCTGCGCTAACAAATTAAAAACTCATGATTCAAGTACTATTTTTAGCAAACGTTGTTTAAACAATGACACCGGCAGTTTTACAAAGAGCTGCCCTGGGTATTCAGAGATATGGATGTGGCTTCTCCAGGTAATAAAGGGTTTTGATCACCTCTGTGCATTGCTTAAGTCACCCAGCCATCCCTGTCAGTTTTAAGGAAATAAAATGTCCCTCATCTTTTAGTCTGGGTGCTTTGTATTTCACAACTGAACGTCCTTTATGCTCTTAGCACAGCATATGATGTGAAACTGTCCCAACACCAGGTTGATGGCATTGTTGGAAGTGTTGAGAATTATAAAGGATGAGATCTTAATTTACATTCCATTTGAATTTCTACCACCTTGTGTCTTGCACAGTTAGTCTTAGGAGATTTTTTTCAGTTTCAGGAAACATGCTAGTGCTTTGAATAAAAATAACACTCAGCATGGTGATTTGGTGGAGGTCACCACAAATGGATGGACTTAAGCCCAGAAATCTGTCTTCGAGTTCTCCCTGGATCTACAAGAAAAATTTGAGGCCATTTTTGCCCTGCTGATGTGCAATGCATTCTGATGAGTCACTTCAGACTCTTTCTTACTGACCTATTTGTAGCTTCATTTCTGAAGTAAGACAGCCTAAGGCAAGCAAAAATATTCAAAAAGAATATTTACCTCAATTATAACTTAAGCATGAAGCTAAAAAAATCACCTAATTATCTATGTCAAGGTCATTGGAAGTTGACAATTTTCTGTCATCCTGAAAAGTTTTTTTTTATCACAAATATACTTATCTGTCCAGATGGAGAATTTAAAGTCAGAGTTAGAGGCAGGTCTGTGTTTAGTAGGACTCCAACTATTTTGGTTTATTAATTATTCTCTAGGCCAGTAGAATAGGCATATGACTGTGGACTCACTCTGTTTTACAGTGTAACAGTAAAAGACAGTAGCTAATATTTAGAGCATAGAGCTCCAGTTAGAAGCCTTTGTTAATGTATGGTTATGTCAGATGCCGGAGGAAATGTAGTTATTGACTAGGACCAAAATAGAGAGCCCAGGTTTTCAGAGATGGTTAGTAGTCAGGCTCAGGCTTATTAGGATGACATCCCACTTATGGAGATGTAAGTGAATTTCAGAACACTATGTTAAATTATGATTAAAGACCAAGATTAAAATCAAAGAGATGTGCCTAAGTCTCATTTCTTCCACTTACAATATCTGTGACCTTGGATATGATTAATAGCCTATTTGGAGGAAATAGCCATTCTGGCCTCTTGGCATGGTTTCTATGGCTGCAGTGATCCACATTAAGTAATAAGCATGAGTGCCTCAAAATAGTGGCGGTTGTTATTGTTGTTGTTCATATTATAATAAAATGGCTATGCACATATTCTAAATCACAGAAGACTTACTGAAGTTTCTAATCCAGTAGAACTATTAGAAAAGGAAAGTGAGATGGAGGTTATAGATACACATAGAAATCATATTTCCCTGCTACACTGTGGGGAGTAGGGTATTTTCTCATCAGCGTTCACATGCTGAGGTACCATCGGAAAGATGGAGAAACCATTCCCAAATGTCTGTGCAGTTCTCTGCTGATGTCTTATCTGACACCACAGAGTAAAACTTCCAGATATGCCATGATGATGCCTATCATGGCCACATCATATTTGATATAAATTATAAATATTGCTGAGATGATAGCTTTTACTTACCTTCGCAAATTAAATCATTTATTTCTTGTCATCTAATAAGATGGGAACAGTAATTCCTCAGTTACAGTACATGAGTTCAGAGAGTTCACAGTTCAATGTTTTCAGCTGTAGTAATCATTTATATGGTTCAGTATGTATTAGGAAAGCAGTTGTTTTCTGTCAATAGCAATGAATTTTTTAAAAACTGCTAAAAAATACACTTAATTTAGTCAGCAAATGTAAGAGAATTAAGTATTCATTATTACAAGAGGCACTCCCAAAGTAGTATGGTGTGTGTATGACTGAAGATGGGAACTACACCTCCAGAGCCAATTTTTGAGTGAACTTTGTGGATTTAGGACATATGATAGGGATATGATAGCCTGATATGGTGAACAAAGGTGTCTTCGTAGAGCATTCTGACCAGAAGAACCAGGCTGACGGGGCTCCATCAGCAAAGTGGTAGTCATGCAAGCATAAGGACCCATGTCCAGTCCCCAGAATACAAATTTTAAGAGCGAGGTCTGGTGACATACACTTGTAATTCCCAAGCAGGGGTGACCCTAGGGCTTCGCAACTGTTCAGCCCACTTGGTGTGACACTGTCTCAAGGAAACAAGGTGGACAGCTTCCAGAGAACAGCACTGGATGTCTGTCTGGCCTTCACATGTGTGTCACATACAATATACATGCCCACCTCCACAGACATGTGCATCCCACACATATGCATACCTGTGTACACAAGAACATGTACACATGCACAGGAAAAAAAAAAGCTCCAAATTTCTACATGTGCATACTACCAGCACTTGGGAGGCTGAGGCAAGATGATCAGTGTTTCCTCCAAATTTCTACATGTGCACACTACCAGCACTTGGGAGGCTGAGGCAAGATGATCAGTGTTTCAAGGCTAGCCTTGGCTATATAAAGAATCTGAGGCTAGCCTGAACTACAAGAGTCACTGTCTCAGGAAACACCACATGAAAAAGAAATAAAATAAAACTTTCAGAACAATAAGAAAAAGAGGAAGGCCTAGGAGAGGAGGAACATGGGAACTATAAAGCAGAGGAGGCAGACATGTTCATGTGTGAACAATACGGCCAGGGTGTCCCGGCAAGAAGCCCCTTGCCCAGTTGGAGTCCATGTGTTTCAGTGGCCTCTCTGGATTTGGTCACTGATACTTAAATATAATCAACTTCTCCACCAAGTCCCTCTGATTCTTGTGTTGTTGGGATATGGGGGTGGGGTTATGAACTTCCTTTGGTCAGTAAGGTCACAGATGATAAAAATTCTGTTACTTTAAGTAAGATAAGGTGATTAGGAAACTTTCATGTTCTCAGTGGTTGAGCCTGATTTCCATTGGTGTTAAGGGGAAGTTCCCATGTGTAGTGTGGGCTCTCTGCTGCCAAGTCTCTACCACGGACGTTCATATAAACTGAGAAATCTGTTCAATAAAGTACAATAAAGGCGGAGGAAAAATCAATCTGAACTGTGCCAAGTACTCAATCCCACAGCAAATACTCAAGCCCACACCTTTAGTACAACTGTAGCACTTAGCCTGGAATATGACATCTTGCTGTATTTTAATTCACTTTCCAGATCTACAAAGAGGCTGATTTATCAGAGAAGTTGCTCTCTAACCTTAAAGTGTGCTTGTGTTCACTTTGATCTCTTCATATGTCTGGGATTAGAACTCTGGGAAGGTCAGACACCAGAACACATTTTCCCCCAGCCTTTTTTTACAATAATTGTGTCATTAACCAGTCTTTGAAAATTCAATTCTCTTACTTACGGCGTCTGGCCTAGTTATTTGGAGAGAGGCTGAAGGTAGATATTTTCAGACATAGGGTCAGTAAGTAGGGGAGGAGAAAGGGACACATCCTCTACATGAGACAGGAGGCTTTAAATAAGTCCCTGGCAAGTATCCATCTAAGGGATAATGATTCTGATTATGCACAAGCAGGCTTCCAGACTGTGGGATTCTGACAGGCACCAGGAGACTTTTTATTATTCTCCTACCATCTGAATTTCTAAGTTTTACTGATTTTATTTTTGATGCTAGTTGTGGTATATTGGAAATCTGTTGGCTGTTTAACCCTAAGCAAAAACACTTCTCAAGTCAGATTCCCCAGAGAATATTCTACTTACCTTTAAACAAAGATATGCAATTTATGTCAATGTTATTAAGATCTACAAGAAGGGCCAGCTACCTTTACAAGCAGGACTGGACTCACTAATTCATTTTTCACTTCTACCAGCTGTGCTGTTTTGCATGGTGGGTGTTTTTTTTTTTTTCTTTGCAACAGCCCTAGCTGTCCTGAACTAGCTCTGCAGACCTTTTTAAAGGTTTTTATTCATTTCATATACCAACATAACCACAGTTCCCCCCATTTCCCTTCTCCTACCCTCTCTCCTCCAATCCCACCCATCCACTCCTCCATAAGGGTAAGGCCTCCCATGGGGAGTCAACAAAGCCTGGCACATTAACTTGAGCCAAGACCAAGCCCCTCCCCTCTGCATCAAGGCTGAGCAAGGCATCCCAGCATAGGGAATGGGCTCCAAAAAGTCAGCTCATGCACACCAGGAATAGATCCCTTTCCCACTGCCAGAGGTCCCTCAAACAGACAAGCTACTCAACTGTTGCCCACATATAGAGGACTTAATTTGGTCCCGTGGTCCCATGCAGGCTCCCCAGCTGTCAATCTAGATTCCATGAGTTCCCACGAGCTCGGGTCATCTGACTCTGTGGATTTCCCCATCATGATCTTGACCCCCCCTCCCCCCTACCCATATAATCCCTCCTGCCTCTCTTTGACTGGACTCCTGGAGCTCGGCCTGATGCTTGGTTGTAGATCTCTGCATCTGCCTCCATCAGTTACTGGATGAAGGTTCTATGATGACAGTTAGGGTAGTTACTAATCTGATTACAGGGGCAGACCAGTTCAGGCACCCTCTCCGTTATTGCTAGGAGTTTTAACTGGGGTCATCCTTGTGGATTCCTGAGATTTCCCTAGTACCATGTTTCTCCCTAACCCCATATTGGCTTCCTATATCAAGACATCTCATTCATTGCTCTCCTACTCCATCCCTCCTGCAACTCAACCATCCTGTTCCTTCACGTTCTCATACCCCATTCCCTTCCTTCTACCACTGTCACTCTCAGTTTACCCAGGAGATCTCATTTTATTGCATGGCAGGTACCTTAGCTACATAGGTTTTAGAGGACAAGTGTTTTTGTCACAGGCACAAAGCACAGCACCTGTGAGTGTTTGTCTTGGCTGTGGATGGACAAAGTAACCATGGTAGTAACAGCCCTATCTTTTATTGATCACCTCCAGGGCTCAGCATGAAATGCAGGCTCTTAAGCCATAGATGTGATGTGATTATCATGTTTATCTTGCCCAATTACCTCCAAAGTGACCTTGTTTAACTGTGGTTACTGTTCTCAGTCTATGGTTTGACAGGTATCCTCCTACAAATTAAGGACATTGTCCATGTCCCCTAGCAGTAAGAACTGGGTAGAGTGCTTCATGAGAACATTTGTCTCCTGGACCTTGTTCCTAATCTTCTACATCTATACTCTAGGGATAAGATCTGAAAAAAAAAGAAACTTCACGTTAAATGACCACTCCAACTGATTTTATGCTCACCTCAGTTACAGAATATATGAATTTTTTATACCCCAAAGCTAAGAATAGCAGTCATATATTTAAATGGTTGCGGAAATAAAAATTATATTCTTGAATGTGGAAGTTTTATGAAACATGATGTTTCAATTTCCATAAATAAAGTTTAGTTAGAAATCAAGTAGGCTATGTATTTACATAACTCTACTTTTAAACTGTAGCAAGAATGTAGAGTTGCTAAAACACAAACTTTGCTTCTTGGCTTACAAGACCTTAAGTATTTATTATTCAACCCTTTGGATGTCTGTGAATACTTTCTTTGGAATAATTTTTCCTTGACCAACCCTTCAAAGTTTCAAGTGAGACATCCCATAACCAAGCCATACACCATTATGCTTGCATCACATGCTAACCTTCAATGCTGACAGTTCCTATTAGATGGACATTTCCTTTCCAGGACATTAGTCTCACTCCAGAGTCAAGAGAGTGAACCCCATAATTTGGATATATGTTGAAAATACAGAGAGGCAATAGGTAATTAACTGTCACAGGATGAAAACTTTGACCAGTCACCAACCAATGTGTTAAGTTTAATTCTATAGGATTTGTAGAACTTCATATAGTTATAAGAAGAAATCGTTGGCTAGGAAGACCTTACCATGTGCAGAGCACTCACTGGGGCTCTTTACCACACACCTCCCACTGTGACCAGGCTCATCCAGCTGAACTCCTGCCTTGTTCTTTTCCCAGGCTGTTCCTTTACTAATGTATTGAGATACTAACTTTTGAGATAGGTCAACATAAATGTTTAACATAATTTCACCTGAGTGCTGAGTTATTTCTGTTCATCTCTTTATTTTAATTCATTGCACAGACTCAGTTCACAATAATACAAAAATCCCCGTTTGCTTCATGGAGCTATAATAGAAATGACGTTATCCATAGGCCTTCATTCAGACCTGATATATTCCCAAGGAAAAGTTAATTTTGCATTTGTTTCCAATCCTGCATGCTGAAGATGCTCCGATGATCGAGCGAACATTCAATTGATTGTTTCCTTGTGAGACAAAGTGATCATTGTTCATCTCATCGAAACTTCAGTCGTGTTCTGAAATAGCAGCTTCCTAAGCACATTCATCTGTGTGTGAGTGTGTGTGTACTGATTCCAACACATACGTGCATGTATAGTATAGGTTTATATATAATCATATAAATATACACACACACATTGAAGAAAGAAAACAAAATTTCTTTCCAGCACCATAGGTTGTGAATAATATCACCAATGTGGGCTATATAAAATTGGTTTTCTGTATTAATTCAATTGGACATTGAGAAATATCAACCGTCTTCTGTATAGATAGATGTGTGGGAAATATAGTCATTTCAGTTGGAACCATTTTGGAAGGAAACGCATCTGGAGCAACCTACATCTTACATGTAAAATTATTCAAGGTTTTGTCCAGATCTGACTGGGGATCAATCAGAAATCAGTAACCAACAATGACGTTTGGCTGCTAACACATAACAAAAGCTTTTAACATTAGACCCTTATAATAGAATACATTTTGACCTAATTAGATGTCTTCCACTGGAACCAATTATTTCCAGGCGATAATTAAGGCCCTTCCTAATAGGATTAGCACAATTTATGACCCAAGGCACCTAAAGTAGGAAGGAAAAGTTTGTTGGTTAGAAGTGCTAAATGCTAATTATGATAGATCCTTCCATAGGACAGTGGCCAGGCAATATCAGTAGTAGAGTCTACTAGTATCTAAAATAGTTTTTTTTAAAAAAAAAAATGTGTAGGCAATTGTACCTCATGTTTTGTACATGTTCAGAGTAACTTGATATATTTGGAACTCTAATGGCACAGGACATAATGATTTTCTCTGACATTTATGGAGACCTTGACAACAGCAACATAGATTTCACAAACTATGTGACTTCCGCGGTAACAGCTGTTGACCTAGTGGTTGCTTCTTTTAACCAAATTTCCCATGAAAGAGACTTTGTAGCACTGAGATTTAAGTTTATGAACCTTCCCCAACTGCATACTTCTGTATCCTTGTCCTATGAAAGAAACAGCATCCCTTGATTTGTATTTCTTTATACCCACTCTGTTCTCTCTTTGATCCATTAGCATCTGGGCCAAAGCTTAGCATTATCATCACATCTGTGTTTTGGTATAGAAGATAATTGTGGGCCAGTTAATTTGTAAGGAATTATCACCTTCATACTCATAATCACAAAAATACATGTAAATATTCAACTTTTTTCATATAAGATAAGCAAAAGATAGCAATAGCTTTGTTGATGAGCATGAAAGGAAAATGGTACTCAAACATCTGGAATGCTATTCATTTTCAACAAGGTAGACATGTGAATAATGAAGTTAACAAAATATAATCACTATGAACCAAAAATTCCATTTCTTCCTGGGAACTTACCCTGGAGAAAGTCACAGATACTCTAGAAAAGCAAAGAAGAAAAATGTTACACAATCCAAGTAAAGACTAACAGTATGTGAAATATTATTTAATTCATGCATTATGGCTAAATGCCAAGTTAATATAAAATTATGCCATGTAATTTTTAAACAAAAAAAATACATATGCAATGTAAACATAAATGATGGGAAAAGAAGACTTGAATGTTCTTATATGGAAGTTTTTAGCAGTGTTACTCATAAAGTTTTTGCATAAAATTTTATATATATATATATATATATATAGAGAGAGAGAGAGAGAGAGAGAGAGAGAGAAAGTAAAGGTATATGAAGATGTGTTTATGTCAGCTAATTTCAGAAGTATTGGTAAATTGCTGAAACATCACAAATTTGAATGGTCACATCAGAACTTCATACCACAGCTGAAATCATCTAGACAGCAACTCTGAATTTTCTATTTCTCAATCTTGTATTGTAGACCAGATGTAACTTTTGTACTAATAGTACTTAATCTGCTCCATGCAATTGCTTTCTTTTGTGGTTATAAAAAAAGGATAAAATAATGGATTGGTTTTTTAATGAACATTTACCAGTTAGAATTAGACAAACAAACAAACAAAGGCACCACAATATGACTCTCGAGTTTCATTAAATGGGAAACACATAATTAATTTTCTTTCCAGCCATTCAACGACACTTGTGTTGTACTGATTCCGTTTAATTGAACTTATTACCACAAGCAGATAATAAGAAATATATTGAAGATATCCATCTGGCTTGCATCGGAAAACTCACATTTCATTCTTCATGGCTGTCATAGGCCATACTAATTGCCTCATTTCAGTTGGTTTACAATCAGTATGATTTAGCTATTAATGCAATAAAATTCTTACTAGAGAGGAAGTTGATATTAAAAGCATAGATCTCTGACCTACCTCTGCTACCACTTCTGCACACATCCTCGGCATTATTAAAGTTATATATTTTTAAGCATCTAAATAAAAATCCATCTCTTTCTCACATGCATCTTTTTAGGTTACATCAGTCATCCTTCCACAGAGCTATTCCTCTACCCAAGAACAGAAATGGTTTATGTTGGGCTTCTCAGTTCATTAAATGTTTACTTCCTTCCTTAGCGGAAATGGATTTTAAATGCCTAATTGTTTAATAAATAAAAACAAGAGCAAAATTAGCCACCCTAACTTCTACTTCTTCTCTGAACTTCATGTGGTTTCTTGCTTTGTCAGACAGGCAGTTTTTATGGGCACGTGATGTCTCCAAAGCAGAGGTTATGTGGAGTGTGTATGTTTGTGTTAAATGACCCCATGCCTTTTGTTAGCGAGGTGACCCCATGGATAGAGGGTTATAACACCTGCTCCCAACTCTGAAAGAGAAGGTTTGGTCTTTTACAAACCCTGAACAAGAAAGGAAATGTGTCCGAATACTTCACAAGTAACACCAACCTTCCTTTCTTGGCATTTGTTTTCTGCTCCAGCAGCAAGAAGGATATGATTCTCCCAAAGGAGCAGCCTCACCAAACCATGATTGAATTTCTCTGGCTGTCATAGGCAATCAGATCTTAGAAAAACATCCCAAAGACTCTAGGCCTTGAGGTTAAATACAGAATCTGACCAAGATGAAAGCAAGTTAATTAACATTTCCATCATCTCTGTGTAATTTACTTTAGCAGGGGCCATTTCTAAAAGGTTAAAATGGTTTTCTCTGTTATGCATCCATTTGAGGAGCTGAAAGAAGGTTCTGGGTTCATGGTGTAAGAGAGGAAATGTGGGCAGAACACTGAGCGCAACAGTGACTTTTCACATGGCCTTCTCGCCGTTCTGTAATCAGTGTGCACAAGTGCGAGGTATGTTATTAAGTGAAGATTAGCAATGTCTGCTTTGAAGATTTTCCAAACTGGAGAACATGTCAGCTGTCATCCTACTAACTTTCCCTCTTCAGAAGTTTGTAGGAGCAGGAAAATCTTGGAGTCTACTTTACCAATTAAGATGCACAGAGGCTAATCAACAGCACTTTCTCCTCCATCTAGATGCTCTTAAACTTTCCCCTGTCATTCCTAACACAATGTTTGTCTGTCTCCATTGGCTTTGTATACAGTGTAGAAAGGACATCTGACCACTGTACTGTTTGCCTCTGCTTTCCTTAATGCATGAGACAAAGAATATTTAAGAATAATGACCAGTATTGTTGCTGAAGAGACTCTTTAATGCAGTTCCAATATGTGAAAATAACCAGGTACACAGTACCTAGTCATCTCCTTCACAGGCTACTGTGAGCCACAATCCTGAGCATTAGAACAGTGTTGGAGCTTCTAAAGAAACATACCACTCCTGACTGTTCCCAATGCTCACATAGCCAGGAGATACATTTGTAGTAGGGAGGAGGCTGCTTGTTGGTTCCTGGCCACTTAGCCACAGAATAACCACACAGATACTGCATTAATTAAATCACTGCTTGGCCCAGTAGCTCTAGCTTCTTATTGGCTAACTCTTACACCTGAATTTAACCCATTTCTAGTAATCTGTGTATTACCATGTGACTGTGGCTTACCGGGTAAAGTTCCATCCGGCTTCCGTGGGTCTACATGGCTTCTCTCTCTCCACCCTTTTTCCTCTCAGCATTCAGTTTAGTTTTCCCCACCTACCTAAGTTCTACCCTGTTATAGGAGAAGCAGTTTCTTTATTCATTAATGGTAATCACAGCACACAGAAGCAAATCCCACATGATCCAGGGATGGGATCCAGGAACTTTCCTTTTTAACTAGGTTCCCAAAGAATGTCCTTCAGCAAAAGATGCAAGGTTAGGAGCTATGACATAGGGGTGGATGATAGGCGGAAAAGGGTGGATTCAAAGAGTACATGTAGTTAATTTTCTCATTGCTATGACAGCATACCAGACAAAAGCAACTTAAGGAAGGATGGTTTACAGTTTGATGATATAGTCCATCATAGAGGAAAGCCATGGCAGCAGGAGCTCAAGATACAGGTCACACTGTACACATAGGAAGCAGAGACAGATGAATGTGTCTGGACGGCTTGCTGTCTCCTTTTTATTCAGTCTGGGGCTCCATGCATTGATTTTTCCCCACATTTAGAAAATTTAGTATCCTCCCTCCCCAGTTAAACCAGTCTAGTCCCTTTCATTCATGCCCAGAGGTTTGTCTACAATGTGATTCTAGAGTTGGTGAAATTGGCAAACCATATTAACCATTGCAGCATACAAGGGACAGGAAGTAAGGAAAATGAGCAACTAACAAAGGGAGTAAAAGTGAAAAATAATCAAAAATTAACAGATCAATAAAATTCATAACGTCAAGAAAAGTAAAAGCAAGGACTAGACACGGCTCAGAAGTTGAGAGCATTTGATCTGTAATCATGAGTACTGGTGCTCCTTCGGCTCAAAGTACCGATACAACGAACTCCCCCAACACACCTGTAACCTTAACTCCTAGCTGGGGAGCAGGCAGGAAGATTGCTGGGGCTCACTAGCTTCCAGGATAGCGGAGAAAACATGAGCCCCAGGTTCAGGGAGAGATCCTGACACAGAAGAGTGGATAGAAAACACTAGCAATCCTCTTCTGACCTTCATGCATGTGTACAGGCATGCACACAATAATATACATGTTCAAAAACTCACATACAGAGATAAATATCTGTTGTATGAAGTCAGGTCCGAAGAGATGGCTCAGCAGTTGAAGGAACTTGCTCCATTGGCGGAGAGTCCGAGTTGGATTTCCAGCACCCAGGTTAAGTAAACCTCAAAAGCCTGCAACTCAATCTCCAGGAAATCTGATCCCTTCTTCTGGACTCCACAGGCACCTGAACTCGTGTGCACAAACCCCACACGCATGTACACAAACGTTTATAATAATAAAAGTAAGCCTTAGTAAAGATGAAGAACTAAAAAAGTAATGTCAAACAGAGGAACTTCAAGTGGAAACAAAGGCAAGGCACTTCCTGAATCTACACATGGGAAGTGGAAAACAGACTGGAGCTGGGCTGAGGCTGCAGGTGGAATCGGGAGTTCACATAAAGACACACTCTGCTAAGAAGAACAAAAATGCCACAGTTGTGTCTAATGCCTTATATGCTAATCTTAAAAATGTTTTAAAGTGTCAAGGAAAATACAGTGTAAAGCTGAGGTGAGCTCACATCCACAGGTGAAGGCACTAGGCATACTCCAGGAGCTAAGGACAGCAGAGGCACTAGTGGTTTTTAATTTCTTGTTAAACAAAATAAAACAGATTCTATGAACTGGAGCTAAGTGATCTTGACAAAACTTCACAGGAAATTTTATACCTTTGAGGAAAATTTAGAAAGTGATTAATAGAAACATACAAATTTTAAATTATGTATTAGTTATGCAATATTTTGTATTATTAATTATGCAAAAATCTATACATTATTTATTTATAGAACTATAAGAGATAATCCCATCATTCAAAGAGATGCATTTTTTTAAAGTTTTATTTTAGAGCAGGTAAAAGTGGGTGGACATCCTCCAGAAACTTTTTTAGAGAACAACTTAATCATTCATATAACTAAGCCACTTTGTACAGTTTACTCTTTAAAAATATATAATAATTTATTTATGTATATGTATGTTTGTTTGTAGGTATGTACATATGAACGTGGGCATCCTCAGGAACCAGAAAGAGGGTGTCAGATCCCTGGAGCTGGAATTTGGGTTGTCTATGAGCCACCTTATCTGGGTCCTGGGAAGCAAACTCAAGGGGTCTGTTTGAGCAGCATGTGCTCTTAACCTCTGAGCCAGCTGTAGAGTCCCCAGTCCCCCTTTTGCAATACTGTTGTGTTTCAGGTTAAAATTTTGTCATGGCTAGAATAGAGGACAGCAATGTCAGTGATGGAGTTAGACCTCTAGTTATTGCTTCCTTCCTTCAACCTTTTGCTATTGAAATTTCTTATCAGCAGCACTGGGCATTGCTGATAACATGCAGAGTGAATTCTGATCATATGAATCACTAGGGGATAGATTAAATGACAGAATCAGCATTCAGAATTACCTTGGAAAGATCATCTTGGGAGCCAAATGTGACAAGTTTCATTTTAATCATCATAAATATGGATTTGCATTCAGATTCTAAGCTCATGATGAATTTCAGGGTCAGGCTTGTGTTAGAGGTTTTAGTTGACCATAAAGCAATTGATGGCTCAATTACACTCTATGCTTTCTAAAAATGCAAATTAAATCTAGAATGTAATACAGTACCCTAAGCAAAAGAGTGAAACCTTTAAGATCCACCATAGCACTCAAGGCAATAAAACCAGGAAAGGATATTGCTTTTAATTCCAGATAGACATTAAGATTTGAAATCAGCTTTAAGAGTGGCATCTGGGATAACAATAAAAGGAACAGCTATGGGAAGTCAGATTGGCTAAGCTACAGAAGATGCACAGAGGGCAGAAGGGGGAGGGGTGGTCATTATTTACAGACATTTAAAGAGCTATGAAACTCTAGGTGACCTGAGAGGGCAGGAACAGAGGAGATGGGAGGTAACTCCAGGGGCTTATTCATGTCAAGTAAAAGGTAAAAAGCTGCAAACAAGTAGGCCACTAAAATATAAAATTCCTGATTTTTCTATTGTTGTTAGCATTCATTTCAGGATGGCTCTCTGTTCTGGGGAAACCCTGCAGAAAGAATCCCTGCATCAGAGGGAATGTGTGGTCTGAGTGGCCTATTGAGGGAATTTTCTATTCAACCCAGCTTTCTCAGGACCTTTCCTGAATAAACAGTGACCCACGAGCCCTTCCCATCTGTTTCTGAAATGCTAGCATTCGGTGATTTTTTATCTCTGCATTAAAGTTTTCCTAACCCCTGAGAAATGTGTGCTCCTATTTATAATTGACTTTGTTTTGGTTTTTTTTCCAGACTCTTACAGGACTTTTTCTTTCCTTCTGGCTTCAATTTAGCCATTATCAGCAATGCAGTATTAAAAACATTCTCCAATATGGAACAATACTGTCTCAAGTAGCATATTCTAAAATAGTATCCAGTAAAAGTATCTCTTTTATATTTAATTATGTGTTGGGGGCTCTGTGGATTCCAGTGAATAGTATCCTGTTCGAATGTCTAGCCTTAGAACAAGAGTAAGCCATACAATTAGGCAGAGCCAATCATAATTAACTGTGCTACTTTATTTCATTAATAAGTTATTAGGTGATCTAAACTGGCATGTTAAGGATGTTACTTGAAAAGTGGCTGTTTCAACTCTATGTATGATTCCACACTGTTTCTGCATTATCTGCTTTTCTCTCCAGCATCTATAACAAGAGGTTATCAGTGGGAAACAGACCCAGTTATCTGCATGGATGTGGGCTTCCCAGCAGCAGCCTGTGGTTAATTGGGACAAGAAAACACAAGTCATTATCTTTGAGAAATCTGAAGCAAATGGAGGCAGGTTGTCACCTCTCACCAGGAAACAAATTAGTCCTGTCTGTAGAAAGACTGCCTTTCGAAGCTGCTGGCTGGGGATTCCTGTCAACTGCCAAACCAAGGAGGACACTGTAGATTAGTGGTGTTGAAATCATGGTCACAAAGCACCCATGGACCCATTTTCTCATTTGCATGAATATTTCTAACTGATTGAGTGGTGCACGTGAGGGACACAGTTTGTGTGAAGCCTCAGCTTCAGAAAATCAAGGTGTCATTTTTCCAGCTGATATCATTAGTGAGCCATCTTCTGCAGAGAAGTTCTTGTATAAAGCGGGGGGGGGCATCAATTATGAACCACGTCTTGGTTAACTTACCTTTGTAGACTGCCATCTGGGAAAGCATGCAGTTCAACTTTAGCACAAGAGAGAAACAATAAAACAGAAAATAGATTGTGAATGAAACCTGGAGAAGACATGACTTTCTCTTCTTTGTATGCGTGTGAATGTGCGTATGTGTCTGCCTGGGTAGTATATATGCACATGTGTGTAGAAGCATGAAGACAACATCAGGTATCTTTTCTCAGTTGTCATCTACCTTGATATTTTTTTTTGAAACTTACTAAATAGGTTAGGTTGCCTGGGTGGACAATGAATCCCTCCACTTTCTGCCTTCCCAGGGATTACATGCATGATGCATGAATCACCATGCTTGACTATTTTTCATATTCACTTTGGGGATTGAACTGGGTCCTTATACTTTCAAGGCAAGTACTCTACTGACTGGACTGTTTCCTCTGCTTCCAAGATATAACTTTTTGAAACTGAATAACTGAATGACAGCAGAGGGGAAAGGACTGGGACTCTGGATACTTGCAGGTTGGCCCTGGATCTAATAGTGATGAACAGTGAGAGCAAGATAGGGCATGTCTTTAAGACTTCAGTTTTCTCACTTCAAAAACGAGAAGGCTTTATCATGAAGAATTAAAGTCTCTTTTCTTAAATTTCTAAGAAACCTACAAAAACCACATAGTCTACCTGGAAATTTAACTCAGCTTCTTGGTGAAACATAAGATCTCATGGGCAAGAGAGTTGCATTATGGGAACATTTATTTCAAACAAATTCAGGTAATGATCTCTGGAAAGAAAGGAAAAGAATTACAATTTAAACAGTGTGGGCTGTTTTACCAACCAGTTCATCTGCAAAACAATCAAATTGCCATACTGACTCAAATTCCAGTGTTTGATGACATGCTGATTTTATTCAGTGCAGTCTCCAAACACAAGTAGTTATTCCATCTTTTTTTCTACTCAGAGCTCATCAATTCAGAACTTCAGCAGCTGACCAAATAGCCACATCCTTTAAACATTTGTCTATGCCACTGTATACTTGGAAATACAAGCGGAACCTTCCATACCCATTAGAGTGGCACTTCGCTGCTGTGGCTCTTCAAGGCAGGAACTCTACCTCAGGATTCTGTCTTGTGAGCACAGCATTGTGTGGTTGGATAAAGCTTGTCTGGAGACCAGGTGAAGCTCACCCTTTCAAAATCTGGGAGTCTCTTACAGGGTCATTCTCCTGAATAAGTCCCACATATCCATAGTCAAATATCTCTATAGACCCTGCTGGGTAAAAATCTAAGCATCAGGAAAGCCTTCTTTCCAGACACAAACTTCTGGTTTACACATACTCACTCACTCATTTATACATGTACACCAACATGTATATGTGCCCACACAACTGTACATACTTGCACGCACTTTCATCCCATCCTTACAAAAAAAAAAAAAACCCTCATAATTGAGGGCCTAGAGAGAGGGTTTGGATGGTAAGAACATTTTCTGTTATTGCAGAGAACCAAAGTTTGGTTCCTAACATTCCTATGAGGTGGCTCCCAGTCAATATTAACTCCAGTACCATAGCACATGACACTCTCATCTGGCCTCTATGCGCAGCTGCTCACACACAAGTTACCTATACACACACCCCAAGCCCACACATATGCATATAAAATAAATCTTTAAACTAGGTGCTGAGTAAATTTGTAAGTAGAAGATCAGGGAGAGAGGGATCCTCAGTGAAGTATAGCCAAAGGGACATGGAATTTGGTAGGGGACAGTTTTACTTTTACATTCAGAGCTACTCTTCTTAGGAGATCTGTTGCATGGGACAAGCTAATCTTTTAAAGTTTTGGTATTCTTATCTACAAATTGCAAAATTTGTCCAGTTGCAAACATTAGAATGTGTATACAATATTTAATGACAAAAAATACTAATTGGGTCTTGGTGTCTAACCAAGCACCCAACATTGCACATGTATTCTTTTTTACACTGGCCTCCATGATATCTACTGCCAGTTACCAAGCAACTATATCTCAGAATACATGCCTTTGTGTATTGCTGCACTTCTCTGAGAAATACACCAAGATCTATCAGTGGTTTTGTCACAGCCTAGAGATCTGAGAGATTAGTCATTCCCTTCTCAGGCGAAAGTAAACCATCATTATATATCTACTTCTTGTATTTATGTTGTTTACTGTCGTGCGTGTCTTATGATGCCCACAAATCAATGCACTCAGCAGGCAAAATTGTTCCAACCTGAAATGCGATGTGCTTTTTCTAGTTCTCCGACATGCCAGTATCCAACTGCCCTGAATCCTTCTGTTATGCAAGACAGTGATGTAGGCAGTTGAGGTATGTGATTGATCTCTCAGTGACTTGAAAATTCATCAAGAAGCAGTTATAATTTCTTTGTATCTGATTAACCTTCTTTGTGAGATTACCATCGCTTCTGTAATGCCTCTGACTTATTCTTCACTCAGAAAGACCGATATCAGCTCATTTTAATCAGTACCCTACAAAAAGTGTCACCTGGCTCTGCCTGTGGTTAATTGTAATGTCTGCCCAAGATGGTCTTGTCATTTGTCAAATGACTTGGTTTTATTTAAAGCACCTAGGAAATAAAGTTGCCTTTATTTTAAGACAGTATTCAGAGCAATGCATTAGGTTAATAAAATATTTGCTATTTTTCTGAATAAAGAGAGAGTGCCAGTGGAATTTTTACAAACCCCTTACCCATTTCTATTGTACAGCAGCGGCTTGGCAGTCCATATCCTAACATGAGAGCGAGAGAGTCCTAGCATAAACCCTGAGTATCTCCTAATATAGCAACATAAGAACAAATAGTAAAGTATCATGAGGGTGTGGAATAGCCATTTTACAGAAATCAGAATATACAGAGTTCCTTGGATACCCTAGTATAACAGAGAAAAACCAGGACTGGGGTGTGCAAACAAGGAATATGTTGTTGGAGGCTGCTCATTCATTCCCAACTACCCAGAACCAAAATAACCACACAGACACTATATTATTTGCAACACTGTTTGGCCAATAGCTTTAGTATATTTCTAGCTAGCTCTTACAACTTAACACATTTCTATTAATCTATGTATCACCACGTGGCTGTGGCTTACCAGGTGTCTGTCTCCTGCAAGGCTACATGGCTTCCCCTGACTCTGCCCACTTTCTCCCAACATTTAGTTTAGTTTTTCTGCCTAACTCTATTCTGCCCTAGCACAGGCCAAAGCAGCTTCTTTATTAACCAATAAAAGCAACACATATACAAAAGGTTTTCCACACCATTAAAGTTTTAACTTTAACTTAGTAAAACTACATGTAACAGAACAGGTATCAAGCAAGAATTACAGTTACAATATTTATATCTACATATTTTTATCATAACTAAGAAAAACTATAACTATCCTTCAACTCCACCAAAGACTCCAGAAGGATATAATATTACCTAAGTAAACAGGAAGTGCATTGTAGACCACTTCCAAAACTCTATAATTGACAGAGACATCTCGCTGCCTAGACAGTCACCCAAAGATCTTTTGTAACACTGGGGCACCCATCTTCAGTCTTCAGGCAAATAATATCTGGCAGACATTTCCATGAAGCAGGAAATTTGAAAATCTCTTATGCCTTATGCTGCCAAAGTTCATCAGTTTCTTTCTTTTGTGTCCTGCAAAACATCTGGCAGACTTTTTCATGAAGCAGGAACCCTGGAGGACTGTCTCACCTTCTTTAGGCACCTTCAGCAGTCATTCTTCTGTGGGTCCTGCAAGTCCAGTATAGCAGTTCAGGCAAGAGCAGTTTCTTGCCCAAATGTCTAACAAACTCCATAAGGAGGCTCTTTGATGCCCATCATCCTCTTGATGTAGATTGGTGCTGCCAGGAGCAGATGTGTCTCATTTCCATGAAAATTCCTAAGTTCTTAAAACATTCTAAATGTCATATTCTGTAGTCTTTGAAAGATCTGAAGAATACCTATCTAATTGAAATATATCTCTATATACCTAAAAAATCTAACATGACTACAAATTTGACTATTATAGATGACTATTAACCTGCAGTTCTTAATTATACGTTACATTTTTACATGAGCTGCACAAACACAATACCTAATCAAGAGCAGTAATATACATATAAAAAAATTGTCCTTGAATTTGTATCAATAAACTAAGATCCATACCAATGCAAATCCCTATAGCATATCCTCCTTTAAATGTAAACAAACATTTATAAATAATACTTGGGAATTTGGGCATAGTTCTCTCCAAACTGCTCCCTGCTTTTTTTTGTTGTTGTTGTTGGGTGAAGTAATTTTGGGGGAGGTGTTGACAGTGACCTTTCGGAGGGTCTTGGTCCATCAAGCATGAGAAGTACTCATTTTCTGGAACCTCACTAAAGAGTCCCCTTTGGAATACAAATTAATCTCAGCAGCTTAGTCAGCCATGTAGGGAATTTATGATTCCATGTTCGAAACAATGGTTTCTATTAGAGGATATGAAGTGCTCATTGTTAGGAAGGGGTTTGGACATGAGGTTTGGAGAGTTTTCAGCAGGCCCTAAGCCCCCTCTTCACCTTCAGTTAAGCAGGAGTGCTAACATTCCCTATCTAAACCTCTGGAGGCGCAGGGATCACGCAGAAAACTGCCGTTCTCCTAAATGAATGTGAGGCAACAGAACACAGAATGCTGGTACTTGATCTCACACAGAGCCTCCAAAGAAAGCAAGCCAATCAGAGCAGCCATGTCTGAGACATAATAACAGCAAGTCATAGAAGCAAGGTTTACTCTGAGCAAAAGGGAGAATCTCTTGGAAAAGTTGACAAATCCTCAAGTCATTAACCTTAAGGAATCCTAAAATACATAGTGTTTGTGGACTTCTTAGGTGGGCTTTGACTCCCCACTTCAAAACAGTTTCACCCCTTTCTTCTCTAAGCTTCACATTCTGTCTTTGTAAAGGGAGACCAATATCCCCCTGCCATCTAAAGACAATATAAGACAGAGAACAGTCAGCATATTCCCAGACACAAAGACAGAGCAAAATGACAGGTAGTCCAGTTATTTGTAAAATATGATAGAAGTTTCCCAAATAAAAAAATGAAAATGAGATGGAAATGTTAATTACCTCAGTCTGATCTCTACACACTGTGTATATATACCAGATTATCATACCACCTCAAACATGCCTTAAATTAATGAAAGAGTATTTTTTGAAAAATGGTTCAGAATAAAATACTATCTGCAGTGATTTGATAATTCATCTTTCCTCATACTTGTACTTCCTATGTCCTGCCTCATAAATCTGTGCAGTTCCTTTTATTTTATT
>JAQHUG010000007.1:4008353-4070215 GCA_028555095.1 Dicrostonyx torquatus
GATTTCATAACCTCACTGTTGTAGGGAGTACTTATTTCATAAGCAAAGTTGTGTAGGTATGTGACCAAAACCACATTTCAACAGATAATTCTAATTCAGAATGTCTTTTCAAGCATCACCAAGTCAGCATATAAAATGGCTTGGATATGTATTATCACGTTCACATCCATTTGTTAATCTGATTGTCTAACGATTAACTTTTCATTGTGCTTGTTAAGATAGAACAAATCACTTGGTTTATATAGAAAACACTGCAGGAAATAAAATAATTTCTATAAACTCTTAGTAGCTTCAGCACTTAGTAAATAAATTTCAGTGAGCATCAATGTTCTAGAGTCCTAGGTTGGTCACTCTCTGTGTTGAAAACAGGAAACTACAGAACCGTTGTTCCTGGGTGTTATTGGTCCTACTCACTGTTGTCACATAATTGCGACCAGATTCAAACAGCATCTTGAGCTCTAATTACCTCTGAGAGGTCTGTGCACAGAACAATAGTGAGAGTGACTTGTCAAAACAAAAGTCATAAATGCCGGTCCTTCATGATCTTGATGGATTAAAACCAAAGGAAGGGAGACAGTTTGTTTTGGCAAGAAGCCATCTGTTTATTTGTGTACAGCAGTATTTAATTTGTATTCAAATTTAAGGAAATTAATCAAAAGTATCAGAATTCCTAACACAGTAAATGAGAGTTGCTGAAAAAGTAAACACTGATAAAACTCAAGGACCTAATGAGGTTTTCAAACTCCTTAGTTTAATCTTCTCCAGTCCCTGGGAGACCTCTCTGATGTGTGGACATGCATGACTTACGTCGCATTGATTGTTGCTACCGCAGAGCTCTAAGCGTGAATTGGCAACAAGCACCAAGTTGATGAATTAGCTGTTGTCAGTACTACAACTGGGCCAGCATGATCCTGTATGTAAGAAACCCAGCTGATCATTGGTTAACAGGCATTAGAGTTTCATTAATAAAAATCTGTCCCAGATCCCTGAATGTGTTAGGAATGTGACTCAGTGCTATAGGCTATGCAAAGTCATGGGGTCAATTTTCAACACAAAAGCAGAGAAGTTATACAAAGACAAAAAACCCACAAACACACAATTTTAAATGCCTTTAGACTTTGGGATTTGTGCAGACTCCTTGGTGATAATCCAAACGTCAGGTTTTAAGTACCGGAGCCTGGAGGGTTGACTCTACTCTCCTAAGTTTGGTATGTAGACTTCCCATTAGAGGCAGCATTTTAGGGCTCACTGCCAGTTACCTCCTTTTACAGCACTCTTTTATCCTGTGGCAGAAACTTTTAGACTCCTTTCTGCGCTTAACCATCTTCAGTACTCTACAGATAATAAAGAGTGCAAATTGCTGTCTTTTGCCCTTAGCCTTGCAATCTGAAAGATTTGTGCATGGACTCAAGCTCTCAGCTATATGAAGGCAGGCAGAATAATACAACACACATTAACCACTCTCAGGCACCAGTCGTCTTGTCTACTAGACAGAGATAATAATGGTATTTATTGTGAATAAATGAGATCAAACTATACAGAGTATTAAACAGTGCTAAGGGTCGTGGGATTGATTGTCATTATTCCATCAGTCTCCTCCATCCATATGTGATGTTCTTGAAACACTTTGTAAACACATACTTATATGTGCACCAGTATATTGTACAAGGTCTGCACAGGTTTAAACCAGACATACTCCTAGCAGAGAAAGGGGAGTGGACATGGGTTCCCACCCCAAACCAAGAAGTTATTTGAAAACGATACCCACTGGCAAGAGAAAAATCAGTTTTCGCGAATGGATTTTTTCAATAACACCCAGCAGTAGTTTGGTCAACAAAAACAAACTTCATGGTGTGTTGTGTTTCAGATGTGTGTGTGTATGTGTGTGTGTGTGTGTGTATTTGTGTGTATCTGTGTGTGTGTCTGTGTGTGTATATGTGTGTGGTGTGTATGGGATGTGTGTGTGGTGTGATGTGTGTGTGTGTACTTTTCTTTTGTTTGGACAGTTTATGTCTTGTTGGTTTTTTTGTTTTGATTTTCATTTTGGGCCTTTTTGGGTTTTTTATTTGATAGATTTTTATTTTTTACTTTGAAAGAAAGAGAGAAAGAACAATAAATCTGGTAGGTAGAGAAGAAGGAAAGTCTCAGAAGAAGTTGGGGGAGCAGAAAACATAAACAAAATGTGTAAAGTTTTTAAAATATATGTTACAATAAAACTCATACTATACCCCACTATATATACAGATATTGTCAATTAGAAGGAGAGTAAAACTAAAGTAAAAGCCTCCCATGAAATGTGACTTCAAAGTTTCTACCAGAGATTTTTTTTAATTTAATTAGTTTATTTATTTTGTGCCCTGACCCCAGTTTCCCCTCCCTCTTATCCTCCTATTCGTCCTCAAAAACCCTTCCCTCTTCCCCTCAATCCACTCCTCCTCTGTTTCTGTTCAAAACAGAACACCCATAGGTATCAACAAAGCATGTCATATCAAGTTGCAGTAAGACTAAGCACCTCCCCTATATTAAGGCTAGGTAAGGCATCTCAGGATAATAAATAGGTTCCCAAAAGCCAACCAAAGCATTAGGACAAGCCTTGCTTTCATTATTATAAGTCCCATAAGTAGAGCAAGCTACACAACTGTCATCTGTATGTAGAAAATCAGTCCCATGCAGACTCTGTGAGTTCCTGTGAGCCAGGTGAGTTGATTCTGTGCATTTTCTTGTGATGTCCTTGACTCCTCTGGCTCCTACAATCCTTCCTCCCTCTCTTCAGCAAGATTCCCTGAGGTTGATCTAACCTTTGGCTATGGGTCTCTACATTTGTTTCCACTAGTTACTGGATGAAGGCTCTCTGAAGACAGTAGAGTAGTCACCAATCTGATCATAGGAGAAGGCCAGGTCAGGCTATATATCCACTATTGTTAGGAGTCTTAGCTGGGGTCATCCTTGTAGATTCATGGGAGTTTCCTTTGTATCAGGTTTCTACCTGATCCCGAAATGTCCCCCGCTTCTAGTCATCTCTTTCAGTACCCTCTTCTCCACCTGACCCTATCCCTCAAGTTCCCATGCCTACCGGCCCCCAGTCCACCCAGGATATCCTTTCTATTTCCCCTTCCTAGGGAGATCCATGCATCCCCCTTGGCCCTCCTTGTTGCCTAGCCTCTCTGAGTCTGTGGATTGTCACATGGTTATCCTTTAATTAATCCACTTATGAGTGAGTATATATCATGTTTATCTTTCTGGGTCTGGATTACTTCACTCCAGATGATTTTTTTTCTTCTAGTTCCAGCCATTTGCCTTCAAATTTCCTGATGTCATTGTTTTTAACAGCTGAGTAAAACTCCATTGTGTCAATGTGCCACATTTTCTTTATCTACTCTTTAGTTGGGGGCCTCTAAATTGTTTCCAGGTTCTAGCTATTACAAATAAAGTTGCTATGAACATAGTTGAGCAAGTGTCCTTGTGGTATGAATATAAAGCTGGATATTGGTAGATTGAGTCCCAATTTTCTGAAATGACATATTGATTTCCAAAGTGACTGAACTAGTTTACACTCCCACAAGCAACGGAGGAGTTTTCCCCCTTGCTCCACATCCTCTCCAGCATAAGGTATCATTTGTGGGTTTGATCTAAGCCATTGTGACAGGTGTTCTTTGCCTTACAGAAGCTTTTCAGTTTTATGAGGCCCCATTTATTAATTGTCAATCATAGTGTTTATGTTGTTGGTGTTCTATTTAGGAAGTTGCCTCTTATGCCAATGTGTTCAAGGCTACTTTCCACTTTCTCTTCTATCAGAGTTAATGTAACTGGATTTATTTTGAGGTCTTTCATCCACTTGGACTTGAGTTTAGTGCAGGTTGATAGGTATGGATCCATTTGCAGTCTTCTACATGTCAACATTCAATTATGCTGGCACTATTTGTTGAAGATGCTTTCCTTTTTTCTGTTGTATAATTTTACTACCAGAGCAATTTTAACACAAGCAGTGCTTTTAATAAATGTCACATATCTCACAGGCTGAAACATAGTCCTACGAATATGAAAGATACTTAATTTTTGTTCTCTCTGTTGTTGATGATGGTGGTAGCTCTGATTTAATTTTGCTTGCAATTATTCACTTTGGTTTACTTTATGGACATTTGTTGAGTGTGACTGAATACATATTTCATTCAGGAGGTATGTACCTGGGCACTATGTTGAGTCCATATTCCTTATTATTATCGTACTATCTGACATTATTTATGAAACCCTGTAGTATTGTAAAGAACCACGTGTGGGTTGGAAGTTGACAAATCTCTGCTAAGCAAGCCTGTTGCAACCCTCAAACATAACTGATAGAAACTCAGAGACAGAAGTTGGAGTTTGACCTAAAGATCAGAAAAGCAAAGCGGGCTATCACTCGCTCTTACCTCAATCTCAGTTCGAAAATGGTGATCCTGCCTCCAGGAAATCTCAGAATGAGACTGAATGTGAGCTGTCTCCTCCCATTTTATATTCTTCTCTAGGAATTAAAGGCATGCAACACTGGGATTAAAGGCATACACCGCCCAGTTTCTGTGGCAACTAATGTGGTTTCTAGAATTAAATGTGTGTGTTACCAGTCCTGGTCTGTAAGGCTAACAAGTGGGGATGTTTTACTCTCTGATCTTCAAGATCAAGCTTTATTTATTAAAGTACAAATGAAATGCCACTACACAAGTGTTGTAAATAGGGGAGAGGAGAGGTGCATGTTGTGTTCCCCAGCTGCCAGCCACTGGCCCACTCAGCCGCTGGCTGCCTGCACCCGAAATAACCACATGACAAACTGGATTCATTTAAATACTGCCTTGCCCATTATCTCTAGCCTCTTCCCAGCTAGCCCTCACCTCATAAACTAACCCATTATAAAAGTCTGTATGTCACCACGAGGTGGGTGACTTACCGGACGGTTCTACGGTACTTCCCTCTGCGACGGGGGCCTCATGGCAACTGGCCCACTTCCTTTCTTCTCCTCCCAGAACTTCCGTTCTGTCTACTCTGCCCACCTAAGGGCTGTCCTATCTATAAGCCAGGCAGCTCTTTATTCAACCAATAAGAGTAATACAAAATACAGGAAAACACTCCCACATCACACAAGCCAATTAAAACAAAAATGTAAAGGGTAACATTGAAAACTAATATTCTTTTGAAAGTATTTGTTTCAATTATGTATGTATGTTTGCATGGATGTGGGAAGAGTCAGTAGATATACCTGGAGTTAGAGTGGCATGTAGTTGTCATCTGCCTGACAGGAATGCTCAGAACAATCAGTCCTCTGGAAGAAAACATGATATTAAACACTAAGCCATTCTCTCCAGACAAAAGTAATACTCTTTATTTTGAAGAAACAGTATACAGATTTTACCTTCTTTGTTATATTCATTACCTTTATGATTATATTTGTAATTAACTTCCTTAAAATGACTACTAGTATCAAAGTAGAAAACTATAAATTGACATATTATACAGATTATAAAATAACTTCATGAAGATACAAGCAATGCATATTAAGTTGGAAGAATGGGGTGCTTTATCTGCACCAAAGGTAAGAAATAAATCGATGGAAAAAATAAAGGAATAGCCTCAATTCTACCTCAGAACAGTCTTAGAACTTCTTTGGTTTGTGAGGTTGGCACCCCAAACCCTGAGGCTCAGTATGAAAGGGGCAGGAAAGCATTGTGCAGAGTCTGAGAATCAGCTTTTTCTTGTGGACAGCAGGGAGTAGGGAGGGCCTGGTGAAGCCAAGCCCAGAAACTGCTTTTTCTTTTCTTTCTTTCTTTTTTTTTTCTTAATAAACTTCAGGGTAAGACTTAAAAACAAATTGGACAAATTGCCTATTTTTTTTTGCGGGGGGGGGGGGGACCTGGTTCCAGAGTTTGTGATGGGTGTTAGCTCCTTTCTGAGTTCTATGAGCAGCAGGTTTTTCGAAGCCCTTGGCTTGATTTAAGGCCCTGGTTTTGGCAGAGGGGTGTTTCCTTTGTCATGCTTACGATGATGAAAAACAAACCAACTGAAGATTGATGAGCGTGAAGATGGAGGGAAATTCTACCTAGATGGAAATAATAGTCTCACTGCTTCTCAGCCTTCTGATAAGGTCAAGGGACAGCAGAAGTTTTATGTGGACATTGTTTGATTTTACTTTGTACGGGAATTTCTTGCTTTATTTTATTGCCCTGACTTTGAATATTCCTCTCAATTTGCTATACGAAAATACTAATTACTATTACAATGACACCAAAAAACCAACAAACACAAACAAAAAGTCAAACACACTTCAAATTACATGGATTTTCCTGATTGCATGTCAGTAGACATGACTGCTCTATGGTACGGTTAAGAGGAAGGGTTTTATTGTAGATACGAGAGAGAACAGCCAGAGGCATCTGGAAGAATACAGAGCAGAGAGAGAGTAGTAAATTAAATGAGGCCAGCAGACTGGACCTGGCCATGAGAGAACCAGGATTGTGTGAGAGAGGAGGACAAAGAGCTTTTGGACAAAAGAGAGGGAACAGCAGAAATAGCAGGGTTATAAGGAGAAAGGGTAGCTTGTGGGAGGAAGCCCATGAGCTGTGGAAGTTTGGGGTAGGGCAGGAGGTGAGAAGGGCTAGGATGTTGGCATTGACTATGAAGTGTATAGCAGACACTTGTGATACTGAGGGAGCCCACAGGTCAGCATGCACTTTGGTATGCTAATAGGTACCACAGGTAGCCATTTGTCCCTTCTGCCAGTCATAAGGGAAATCGGTTGGCAGGAACTGGATTCGCCAGTTCCTGAGGAATGCTGGCATTTGTCTAACCTCCAGAATGGAGTTTCCTTTAGACGTGACAGTAAATAGATAGGAGCAGAGATATAGCTTTTAGTGAGCCCAGAGAGATGTGCAAACCTTTAAAAAACAGCATCTTTTGGAATTATCAACGCATGGCTCCTGGGCTGAATTCTATATATGCATAGTGAGAAGCTTCATCTTTTTATATTGAAAATAACCTTGTGTCTGAACCTGGGCTCTCAGGTGACTGAAGCTGGTTGATATCAGCTTAAGAAGGAACAGATCACCAAACCAACGGCTTCCCTTCTGATCCAGGTTCCACAATTTCTACACTACAGTTCCACATACACTGTATCACTGCTGTTGCTGTTTGTTTGGGGTGAGGGCTAAGGGGAATTTGGAGGTTCTGGAGATTGAAATTAGGGCATTACATATATATGCTTTACTACCAAGCTACATCCATGGCCCTTGTTTTTTTTTATTTTTTTTTTCAAATTCCAGACCCAACAAAAGTGATGGTTCCCCCTTCCAGCATGGATGTCACTGTTGGAGAAAGCATTGTTCTTCCATGCCAGGTGACACATGATCATTCCCTGGACATTGTGTTTACTTGGTCCTTTAATGGACACTTGATAGACTTTGACAAAGATGGAGACCACTTTGAAAGAGTTGGAGGGGTAAGTACCAATGCCATACTATCTATAAGAAACAACAGACCACAAGTTCTGTAAACTGACCAGACTAATTTGTTTGCATTAACTTGGAAACAAATGGAAAGCTGTTGTTGAAGCATCTTATTTCCCAGAGCTGTGGGTTACTTTCTGCTCCTTTCTGCATCACTTATGAAGTCAGTGATGTCATCCATAACATGCATAAGAAACCTGATGTCAGGTTAGCTATTCACGGCTGTATATGAAGAAGGAAACTGAGATTCATAAGTGTTATATGAAGTGCCTTTTCTCTACAACTGCTAAATGACATGACTCAGTTTTGACCTCCCAACCCAAACTCTACTCCCATATCATATAATATGCACCAAATAAAGTATCTTAAATAAAATTTCCTTATATGCGTTCAGGTTGCTATTGGATTCTTCTGGGCTCTTATGGGAGAGTCATCATCATAAAGTTGGCACTTATTCTCTTGGTTCTGCAAATACACTGAGGTGATTCACGTCTCCATGGAGTCCAAATCCAAATGCTTCAATTTTTGAAATGCCTTACACTTCAGTACACTATACATTATCATTGAATATATGCCAAGAGAAGGTTAGATCTAGAAACAATTTGTGTCTATCACAAACTTTTCAACAATCATTTCTCTGCATTATCACAGCTCTCCATTTCCATTGGTGACGAATACTCTGAAGAGCACCGTCTGGGGAGGCCTAATCAGAAAGCACCAGAGTATAAAACTGAGGCTATGATCTGAAAAGCCCTTCCCTCCCTCAACTGCTGTAGAAACGGGATTTACTGATTTGCCCATCTCATCTCATGTGTATCTCTTTAGGTGGAGTATAAATGCCCTGAAGCCAACAACAGCTCCTTCCATGGGATTATTGGGATATATTTTCCACCTAATTGTTGTAATAATTCTATCCATTACACGCATGCTTAGTTTGTTAGAGTTTGAGTTGCAGAACACTAAAAGGGATTTGAATGACTGTTCTCTCGATTCTCCCAAGGATGATATCACTTTGGATACACAGGAGAGACGTTGATTCATTACACCAGTGGATGCCTCTGTTTGTTAGGAATTTTCTCTTGGAATATTGGTTGAATAAGGCTGGATGACATTTCCATGATTAACCCTTCTGGACCTCTTTTATGTAGCCCAGTTTAATGAGAAGATTCTACTTCACTGCACCATTGGTGATATCCAATGCTTTAAAGGCTAGAAATGTACTTAGCCCCATGCCTACCACAAAAAGAAATACTTTTAAAACTCTAATGGGTGTATACTTTGAAAGAAGGGTAATATTAATTGTAGTAGCCGGGCTGTATATGCTGAGAAATCCCTTCATCAACTATTGAATGGTTGTTTTTCACATTAAAACCAACTTTATAGGCAAAGTTGATATGAAAAATATGATCTTGGAGAATTTCATGAACTAATTAGAATGGATTGATGGTTGATGACTAAAAACAATCCCTGGCCAATCAGACTTAGTAGCCATTATGTGCCATTTCATCTGAGATGCAGAGGGAGACATCTTAATGGAACAAAGGACCAAGGGATACTTAGCATCCACAGAAGTGTGCTCATTCAACTGTCTGTAGTGGCACACACCTGCAATCCCAGCATTCAGGAAGCAGAAGCAAAAGCAGCTGAGTTTGAGACAGCCTTTCACTGTGTAGTGAGGTGTAGGCCATCCTGATTTCAATAGAAAGACCTTGTCTCAAAAAAAAACAATCAAAAATTAAAAACCAAAATAATTGCTTTCATTTGCTTTTCATAGGGAAAATGCCTCTCTTCCATGCAATTAGTACTGTCACCAGGATCCACTGCTACTACAAACATAGAGGAGGAAGTAGGCTAGCCACCAGTGTCAGCCATGTTGATGATGTCAGGATTTCACAGCTGAGCTAAGCATGTGCCATTCTGAGCTCAGACCCATTTGAGCTTGGGCTTCCCAAGCCAGCAGAAGAAATAATGGCGACTAGGCTCAGCCTGTTTGGTAATTTGGAAAGCTCTTGTTTTGTTGTTCTCTTGTGTCCCCCAGCGCTCTTTCAGAAAAAGAGCGGAGGCCACAGTTGGAGCAGGGATGGGATACACTGCTACTCTTTTGTTCCGTTTGGCAGGAACGAAAATGTAGACCACAGAAACAGCTGGATCTGGGTATTTCTAAGGGACAGAACAGCTTCGCTCTGTGAGACTCCTCCTTCATTTCTCACGCTAAGGTTTTTCTCAGTTTGATTTCAAGGCTATAAATCTCACTAAAATTTAAGAATAGCTAAGATATACTCTTAGTCACAACCACAAAATTGTGAAAACAGGTTGCTATGTGGCAAAGTAAATTTCTTTGACACTCATCCCCTAGTGAATAGGATGAATCACTGAGACAGGGTAAATATTTCCTTAATGCCAATATATTTTCCACCTTAAAATCAACATTGCTTCTACCTTAAAAATCAATATGGCTTCCATTTTGAAGTAAATATGTCATCCACCTTAAAACCAATGTGATTTCCCACCCCTCTACACATTTCCATCACGAGGCTTAGTTTTTATTTACATCTCTATCTAAACTCCCAATATGTGAACTATTTTAGGTTCATAATGCTGATTCCTATTTCTTGCAAAGTACCTAGCCATTTATCAATCACCTTATTCTGTATTAACGCCTCAATTCTCACAGGAGCCTTATGAAATAGGTTAGTAATTATTTTCCCATTGTTTTAGATTGAGGTGTGATCAGTAGATGGTGGAATCGGATGAGAACTCAGTGTTATAAGTGAAAGAATGTTCAGACAAAAATGTCTCAGCTCCTCTTGAGGTGGACTTAAGGTCTTTGACATGATTGTTTCACAAAGAAAATTGATCACGGCCATCAGTAAGACAGGTTTAAATTGATTCCATGCTTCACAGTCTGTGAAGGGGTTTCTCACAGGCCTCTAGTCCCATCTGATTCTCACCACACAGCACTGCAGGAAAGGCATCCTTCTCTGAAAGGTCAATAAACCTAGAAGGCAGACAGATTAAGAGACTTAGATGAAGTCACACAGCAGGGATGGCCCACAAACAATTAGGTCCCCAGACTGCATCTCCTCCTCCAGACATACTCCTGCCTTTCTTCTCCTAATCTTACTTGCAACAATTGGTGCTCCTGACTTTGTCCTCGCCCTCAGTAAATGTGAGTGTGACCCTGTTTTACTGAAACAAAAGAAGAAACTGAGGACTTGTTGCTTGCTTGCTTTTTTTTTTTTCAGGAGGGGAGGGAGTTGTTTTTTATTGCTATTCTTATTTTTTGAGACAGGGTTTCTCTGTGTAGCCTTGGCTGCTCTGGAATCCACTATGTAGCCCAGGCTGCCCTTATAGCACAGACATTTATCTGCCTGCCTCTGCTTCCTGAGTCCTGGGAGTAGAAGTATGTGCCTTTACCGCCTGGCTAACATGTTACTTTCAAATAGGGATAAGTTCTTCTCCGGAGGGAAGTATATAATTACTGTCACTAAGAAGGGATGGGTCTGGGAGGTGGCTCAGTGGTAAACGCTAGTCTGCTGAGCACAGAAGCTAAATTCAATCCCCCCCAGAACTCATATAAAGCCAATGCTTGGTAGAATATGCTTGTTTTTCCAATGCCACGGAGACAGAGATAGGCAGATTTCTTGAGCTGGTTTGCTGGCCAGTCTCAGCTACTTGGCAAGTTTTAGGCCAATAAGAGACCTTGTATCAAATGACAATGTAGAGAGTACCTGAGAAATGACACCTGAGGTTTCATTCTTCTCTCCATGCACCCACCACATACATGCACCAGCATACACACAAACATGTATACACGTGTACATAAATATGCATACACACAGGAAGCAACAAGGATTGGGATTGTCTTTTGCTACATATGTAGCTTATAGAAAGTTGTCTAGCCTCTTTACCTCAGAGTTTTCTCATCTGAAAATAAACTAACAAGAGTTCCTGCCTCATAGAACATGTGGCAACCTGTTGAAGGGAGGCTGCATGTTCGTTCCCGACTTCCCAGACCCGAAAGACTCACTCAGAAACTATATTATTTAAATAACTGCTTGGCTAATCACTTAAGCATATTGCTAGATCTCACATCTAGTAGTAACCCATTTCCATTATTTTATATTTTACCACGAGGCTTGTGACCCACCAGCAATAGTCCTGCTGGCGGCTTGTGTCTTTCTCCTCTGGCGGCTCCATGGCATCTCGCGACTCCGCCTACTTTTTCCCAGAATTCAGTTTAATTTTCCCTGTCTAGCTCTGTTCTGCCTTGCTATAGACCTAAGCAGTTTCTTTGTTAATCAATGGTAATCACAGCTCACAGAGGAGAATCCCACATCAGGAACTGAGTCTGTTAACACAACTAACGCACTTGGAAAGTTCAGGATGTATACAGAGTCCTACCATGTGTCATCACCATCAGCGCTCTTTGGAGGAACAGCAACTTCAAAGTCTGTGTCAACTTCCTGCTTTGTAGTTTGCATTCTGAAAGAAGGGAACGTTTCTAGTGTAACCCACAAAGTGGTCACTGCTTTTTTCTCCAAGCTTCTCAATATCCGTGGAGTAAAACCAGGCTCCAAGGTGGAGCAGTCTAGTGGAGAGATCACTTTGTATTTATGAAAAGTCATTTTCTGGTGGACAGTGTGGAAATGGTTGTGGGGCACACAGGCACCCATACTAGGATGTAATTAGTCCCATTCATCTGCTAATCAAACATGCATTTGGCATTTAGAAAACAAATTAGCACTATTCCACACTAGATGATTCAAGATTTCCTTAGAGAGTCTGGCCTTCATAATCCTTTAATTCAAACCTGAGAGCAATCAAAATGCTGGCCGCAAGACAGGGTTCTGCAGAAAAATGCAGATGCCTCTGAACGTAGATTTGCCTCCCCTTTCCAAATATAGAATTTCAAAGTCTCAGAATGCAAGCACCAGCAATAGACTTAGAGTATTCTGAAGGAAACCCATAAGGCACAATCAAAAGCCATGTTGTGTAAGTTTGAGTGATGCCAGCAGGGATAGGAGACGGATCCAGACACCTGAGCCCCTGAGGAAGATAAGCTCTCTGAAAACATCGGTGCTCTTATCTCTCAGGCTGGCTCACATAGTTTTAATAGCCATGGCTTGCATCACTAATGTTTTCATCAGCCGGTATAAAATAAATCCATTAGTCATAGTGTCCTTCATGTGATAATGATATTTAGGGCTCATTATAAAGTAATTGTAGCCACTTTCCTCTACTTTATCAGCAGGATTCAGCTGGTGATTTGATGATCCGAAACATCCAACTGAAGCATGCTGGGAAATATGTCTGCATGGTCCAAACAAGTGTGGACAAACTCTCTGCCACGGCCGACCTGATTGTAAGAGGTATTGGACTTTTATTTTTGTTTATATATTGCTTGCTTTTTGCCCTTTCAGTATTCCTATGATATAAACTCTACCACAGCAAAATAAAGCCTCAATGCTTTTGAATTATGTTAAAAGAGAGAGGCATAAGCTAATCATTGTGCGCAGTGGTTAACGGTCTTCAGTTTTTCAAACATGTATTGAGTAACAAATGAAAAACCAGAAAGTGCACTGAGTAGGTTCAGCTTTCCTACTGAAAAGAACTCTTATTGAATAACCTAGTTATGACTACTGAGTTGACAGGATGCTCTAGAATAACTTTAGATTAACCAAAACAATTAGTTAAAAAAAGTGATCCAACTAACTCTTCTGTGTTTCATCTGGACTGAACCACAATAGTGTTTTAGGTTAGTGGTATAGCAGGGGATTAAGTAAACTCATTTTTTCCAAAATTATTAAGGCTGTGTTTACTGCTTTGGAGGCCACAGGATCAAGGAAGATGGAGCCAGTACATGAGGCAGACTAAAGTCTCATGTAATACCCAACTTTATTCAGAGCATCAGACAATAAATACTCTAAGGGTTAAGGAAGGTCACCAAAGTAAAGATTTCATGAGTTCTAGCTATATACAATCACAAGGACATGCCCATGCAGCAAAAAAAATCATGGTTTTCTATAGTGGCATGTAAACATTTAATTGAACAACTCTATCAAGAAATAATGAGTAATCTGAAATAAACTGATTTCTCTCTGACAAACCTATAAGGAGCAGGAAAACACATTCTAAGAATAATTCCATGATTTGAAGAAGCTAAGATCACAAGACCCCTGTTTTCTCACAAGAATTCAGAATTTTCACACAACTCCATTCCTGGGCTGTGTTCTGACAAGGCTGCCATGATTTTAAAGTATGGCTCGATGAGGAAGCACTTGCCTGGACTGTAGTAAATAGGAAAACTCTGCATACAGAATGTTGACCTTACTGAGATTCTTAGTGCTACTGACAGGAACTACATTAAACCTTTCAGCTATGGTTACCCTGAATGAGTCCACCAGCTAAAGAAAATTCTAGGCTTCAAATCAATTTACAAAAGAAATTTAGTATTTCTAAGATTTTTTTATTTTGAAAGAGTGATGATTGCACAGCTTAGGCTGGCTTCAAACTCACGACTTTTTTGCCTCAGCTGTTCAAGTTCTGGACTCCCAGATGTGTACCACCACACCGAACCAACAGCAGAAAGAAAAAGAGGGTTGTCATTTTATTTGGGGCTGATGGGTGTTTTATCTACATATATCTATGCACCATATATGTGCAGTACTCATCGAGGCCAGAAGAGGGTGGTAGATCCTCGGGGTTTAGAGCAAAAGATAGCTAGCTGTAGGCCACAATATGGATTCTGGGAATTGAACACAGTTCCTGCAGAAGAGCAACTGGTGTTCTTAACTACTGAGTCATCTTTAGCCCATCAAAAGGGAAAATAAAATGAAATTTAAAAGCTTTGGGAACCCAACAGGGGTTTTTTAAAGTTGGAAACCGGCAATCAAGGTGAAGGCGGTACTCCATGGTACAACCTTTGCTCAGCATACATACCCAAGTCTGCTGAATAAAGAAGCGAATAAATAAAAGGCAATCCGGAACATCAAAATAATCTGACACCTCCAAACACATTAATCAGAATTCCTAAATGTTGGGAATATAAATTTTGGCCAGCCACCTGAGCCCGAAATACAAATCCTGGATCAGAATTGAAGTCAGGGTGAATCTGAGGACACAGGGAATGAGGTCTTCTGAGAATCAATAGAAAGTATCGCTGTATGCCCCTGGCAGGTGTGAAGGGAAAATGCATAAGAATTAGCAACCTAATTGTCAAGAAAGGTTAAAGAAAAACCGCATTCCCATTATGACTGCTCTAGTTATGTGCTAATTATCTATGAAGAACTTGAGCCATGCTATAGATAAAGGTTAAATTTTAAAAATTAAAAAATTATATTCTCAACTTAGGTAGATCTGCCCATGGAGTCATTTATAGAAATGTGTTTATTTCCATTTTGAAAACACACCAGAGCTAATCTGCTTTCCCCTTAGGGACAAAAGAATTCTATTGCTGGTAATTTATCCTCTATTTAATTAGGATAATGTTCAGATCAGCAGTTTAAAAACCAATAAATTAGACTAATAAATATTTAACTCAGTAGAACTTGAAGTTCTGAAATGATATCGTATACTTCATTTCACAGAAAATAGCACTGGATACCGAGAGGAATTTGCAAGCGCAGTCTAAAAGAAACTCTAGCCTAATCAGTTAATAAGGCCAATAAAGTAACATGACATTTAAAGCCACGATCTTTCATTTTATCTCCTGTCCTTGCATCATTTATGCATATTGCAGTAGGGAGACAGAAATGCATTTCACTACCCTGTAGAGGTTTTCCCATTTGGAACAAGTGAGGGTTTGGATGGTGTTGTCTCCAGATCCTTTAATTCCCTTATGCTGTTGTACTTAATCTGCAACTGTCTCCCGGCCTCTAGCAAGGCCTCCCTTCCCTGAGCAAAAAGCAGATTCTGGCATCAAAATAGCTGTCCTGTCATACGATAAAAACATGTTACAGTTTGCTCAGTGGATTTTTGTTGTTGTTGTTGTTGTTGTTATTTTGAAAGAAGGGTCCAATTTTGCTTAAACGAAGTCAACACTCCCCAAGAGCTCAGCCACACACTGGTGGGGATAGGTGACAGAAAGATAAAAATTGAGAGAAGCCCCTCCAGTGACAGGTCCATGCCACCCCTTCATTCTCTTCCTACATAGCAACCACAAAGGGGTTCGGATACTCCCTATTGTTTTGATTCTCTGAGCTGTTGAAAGGGAACACTTTTCTATTTGCGATAGTTCTAAAGGCTCCCGAACAACGTCCATAAAGAGAAAGGCTGGAAATCCGAGGAGGAGAACGCTGGTGAGATACAGAGGAGCATATATTGTCTTCTGGACTTCCCCTGGTTATTAGGAGTAAAAGATCAAAGGTTACCTCAGCTCTGTCTAGGTGACATTAGACTGCCATGCTGAAATGTCACCATGGAAAATTAATCAGCTCCAGCATACACATTTGGAGACATTTCATTCGGGAGTCGGGGAGAAGAGGATAAATTTAGCGTCACCTGTGAGTCTCTGAAAGTGATTGTTAAAGAAGCAAAGAGAATGTGGGCTGTGGCATGAAGGTGAAGGGGTGAGGCTTCAGAATCTCCATGAACTCTCTGCCACTCCGTGAGAGGTCTTCTTTTTACCTTGTCCCTGTGACACATCCCAGCAGCCTTTGGAGAACTAACGTGATTTCTAATCTGGGAATCAGAAAATAATTTGGTGAACTTCTCCTTATCTGTCTAGCAAGTATGGGGGTTGTCACCATGTCCCTTGCCATCACCTTTTATTTCAAGGTAACATTTAAACTACATTTTTAAAAATGCATTTAACTGTCTGGGCATAGCTTCTAATACAAGTGGGAACGTTCTGGGTCTTTACTCTGGCCCCATTGAAGTTTCCCCTCCTAATCATTTTCCATCTCTCTCTATACAAGCTATAGGCCTTCATTCGAATATGATTTCTTCCCCGTTCAGTAGTCTAAGTACATGGGAAGTAGAGAAGCTACAATCATTAGGGGACTGAGTAGAAAATTTAGGTATGACTTATAGAAACTGCCCCAGAGAGACATTAGACTCCGGACCCATTTTGGGATTATTCTGAAGAAGAGGAAGGTCTTGTGACTCTTGAGAATTGACCATTTTCACAGTAGTCTCTTGGCATCAGAGAAAATGCAGCTGCTAGACCAGTTAGGATGGCAGCTGGTGCCCCAGCATTCTCTGCTAACATCAAGACATTCCATTATAACACTTAGTTTGCCTGTTCGTGGTTCTCCCCTAAATTCTGTGAACTCCTGCAAGCAAGGATACGTGTCAGTTCATCGCTGTACTTTCAAAGTTAAGCAGGGTTCTTGTTACCTACCAGTTTTTTTCCAAAGAAATAATGGGATAGATATATAGGAAATTACATAAATGACTGAGTGAGTCAGCACCCAATTCAAGTCAGTGGATTATATACTTGGACATCTGAGTATCCATCCAATTCTGAATGACTTGTTCTCTCCCAGGCCCTCCAGGTCCTCCAGAGGCCGTGACTATAGATGAAATCACAGACACCACTGCTCAGCTCTCTTGGAGACCTGGACCTGACAATCACAGCCCCATCACCATGTATGTCATCCAAGCGAGGACTCCATTCTCCGTGGGCTGGCAAGCAGTCAGTACAGGTACCATATTGCATGCTGGCTGCTGGTGTCTGTCAGAGGCTTCTAGAAAGAAGTGTGAATGAAATATGAAAGAAGCAGAAAACAGCTAGGTCAACATAGTTACAAATGATACGTTATGTCTTTGTCTCCCACACATGAGGCAACTCTAGTTTCTTTGATATTTTCTTCCACACTAACATGTGGTGATATTTTGTTTGTGCTATAACAAATAAAGCTTTCCTGCAGATCATAGAGTAGAATGAGCCAATAGGTAGCTATAGAAGCCAGGCAGTGTTAGCACACACCTTTAATCCCAGCACTTGGGAGGCAGAGGCATCTGGATCTCTGTGAGTTCAAGGTGACATGGGTTACGTGAGATTAAATCAGTCTAAAAGAAAAACAGAGTCAAGAGATGGTGGCCCACACTTTTAATCCCAGTACTTGGGAGTCACTTATCTTTAATCCCAGAACTAGAAAGGTGGAGACAGAAAAGGTTGTGGCTGAGTGGAGAAAGGAATATAAGGTGGGAGGAGACAGGAGTTGAAGGCATTTAGTGTAAGAACTTGTAGAGACAGGATACCCCATTCAGTCTGAGGATTTCGTAGAGTTAAGAACTAGTGTCTGGCTGCTTTGCTTCTCTGAAATTTCACTTGTACCCCCTAATATCTGGCCCCGGGTTTTTATTATTAAAACCAATTAGATTCATATTACACTAACTTGCATTATTGTTTCTGAACCTGAACAATAGTATCTATGGGATTATTACTGACCTGTTATGGGTATTTTTATTTTCTTTTTCTTTTTCTTTTTTTTTGGTTTTTTGAGACAGGGTTTCTCTGTGGCTTTGGAGCCTGCGCTGGAACTAGCTCTTGTAGACTAGGCTGGTCTCGAACTCACAGAGATCCGCCTGCCTCTGCCTCCCGAGTGCTGGGATTAAAGGCGTGCGCCACCACTGCCCGGCTTGTATTTTTATTTTCTAAACAAGCTTGAAACTATTTAGAGAAATAAAATGCATTGAGCTGCGTATTACCTAAAATTACCTCCATACTACTGTGTTCCACACTGGAAAAGTAGTGGAAAATACAAGCCTGTAATCAGTCTTTGCAAGATTCATGCACAGCTGTCAGGAGCATAATATCTAAGAACCATGTAGAGTCTTGTGCCTGGCTGTTCCAGTTGCACATATAACTGATTTGGAGATGAAGAGGTATGGAAATGTTTTAACCAGTTTCACAAACTCTAGTCTTTTCCCACTTTTCTGCTTCTGTGTTAGGCTCTTTGTCATTGTGACAAACACTTGGGAGAAACAGTTTAAGAGGAAATTATTTTGGTTCAATGCTTGCGACTTGAAGCCAGGCAGAATACCTTGGTGGTGGGACCATGGTATCTCAGATCTGGAAACCTCATGGTGTCTGGGAAAGAGACAGGATGCTCTTCAAATGGGTACCCCCAGTGAGACTAGACCCACCTCCAAAGGCTTTGTCACTTCCCAAACTAGGGCCAGTAGCCTAGGACCAAACTTTTATCATGTGACCCTTGGGGTAGCGATTTTCAAGTTCAAACCACTGCTGTTGTCACTATCAGCAGCAATTCATGGTTCTTATAGTGAAGTTATTCTCACACTGTTTCACAAACTCACTCACACCAGACACCAGTTGCTGATACCACAAGACACAAACTCTTCAAAGGCCCAAGCTTTTCCACTATCTTATGCTCACACCACATATTTTCTACATTCACTGTATAATGCTAGTACCATCTATAATTCTTACAGGTGTTCCAATAGTAAAGTAAAATTATTTTATTCATGCTGAAAGTTCATTACCATGCCTCTTTAGCAGAAGAGGAAACTCAAGTTTTATAGAGATCTGGTAGCAATCAGGGTGAAGACAATGATTCACTTTTCTTCCTTTCTTCTGAAAAACACCTCTTTGAAAGACAGTGTCAACATACAGAAACCCATTTCTGAGGTGTGATAAACTAAAGGAATGAGGTGGGGGGTGATCAAAGTCATTGTATGAAATTCTCAAAGAGTTAATGCAAATGCTACATTGTAAAAATTGGTTTAAAACAACATGATTATATAAATTACATAAAGTTGGACCTCACATTTATTTCTGCTTCAAGGCATCAAGATCTCTTGTATCTTGCTTACAGGAACTCCTGTTTGTCTAATTCTTCCTCAAATGTCATTTCAGTGAAAAAATGAAATATTTATGAGAGTTGGGATTGGTAAAATAATTAAAACCTAAGCGAAATGACAGTAAAATTTGCTAAAAGGAAATATAGCATTAGCACTAGTGAGTGAAAGATGATAAAAAGTATTGCTACAACTGATAGTAACAAGAGCATTACTGTTTAAACTTGAAATCGCCCCCTCCAGCCGAGCAGTGGTGGCACACTCCTTTAATCCCAGCACTCGGGAGGCAGAGACAGGCGAATCTTTGTGAGTTCGAGACCAGCCTGGTCTACAAGAGCTAGTTCCAGGACAGGCTCCAAAGCTACAGAGAAACCCTGTCTTGAAAAACAAAAAAGAAAGAAAGAAAGAAAGAAAGAAAGAAAGAAAGAAAGAAAGAAAGAAAGAAATCGCCCCCTCCAAGGATCACGTGATTAAAAAGCTTGGTTCTAGGCTACTGGCCCTAGTTTGGGAAGTGACAAAAACTTCGGTGGTGGATCTAGCTAGAGGTGGTATGTAACTGGGGTTACCCCTTTAAAGAACATCCTGTCGAGTTGGGTGGTGGTGGTGCACACCTTTTATCCCAGCACTCGGGAGGCAGAAGCAGGTGGATCTCTGTGAGTTTGAGACCAGCCTGGTCTACAAGAGCTAGTTCCAGGACAGACTCCAAAGCCACAAAGAAACCCTATCTCAAAAAACCAAAAAAAAAAAAAAAGAGCATCCTGTCCTTGGCCCCTTGCTGTCTCTGTTTCTCAGACACTAAGGTTTCCATCTCTGAGATATCATGGTCCCAACACCAAGGTATTCTACCTGGCTCTTCAATCCAGGCATTGAATCCAGTCAACCTTTGACCAAAACCTCTAAAAACCATGGACCAAAATACATCCTTATCCCTCTTAAACTGTTGCTCCCGAGTATTTGTCACAATGACAAAGAGCCTAACACAGAAGAAGATAAAAGGAAATGTGTGAAATAGATTTTTGAGAGACAGATGTAAAACATGTTCATAGTTCCTCATCATCCCAGCAGGCTAACTATGGTGCCCTCCGTGAAAGCCGGAATGATGGTGGTGATGGTGATGACAATGACAGTACTCTGAAAATCATCTCTTCATCTTGGTGGGGCTAAGTGATACTCTTAAGCCCTCTCACCCACCTTTTCATATCTTTCAGTTCCAGAACTCGTTGATGGGAAGACATTCACAGCAACTGTGGTGGGTTTGAATCCCTGGGTAGAGTACGAATTCCGAACCGTTGCAGCTAATGTGATTGGCATTGGGGAACCCAGCCGACCCTCAGAGAAACGGAGGACAGAAGAGGCTCGTGAGTATTGCTCAAGCTATACAGGGCCTGTTCTGGCAGCTCCCATTCCTTAAGGAGAAACTTTGATGTAGCTTCAATGAGATCTACATTTACACACTTTTTCCCTTAAGTAATCAGAATGACCATACATCCGGCCAGTAGAATCCCAGCCTTGTGGGTACTGAGCTTTAATCAAGTTCCTGGTCCTCTTTTTTGAGTCCACTGGTATTGCAAAAAGCAGTATAGTGCCTCTGTTTAATTCTTTCTTCTTCAGTTCATGTGCAAGAAAAGAAAAAAGTCACAAATGCTCAGGGAAGATTTTCTCAGAAATCCTTGCTAGGATTTTCATAAGACATAAACCATTGCCACAAGTGAAGGATGAGAATATGCTGCCTAAAGCTTGCATGATGAACACAGGATAAAAGTAATGTCTACCCAGCTGGGTCGGATTATTCTCTTGTGAACTGGGAAATCCTGTTGTGTGGTCACGACAGAGTCCCCAGCCATGAAAATAACAACGATTTGTAAAAGCATAGCAAGATCCTAAGCAGACCAACAATTTCATATTGTTTTTGGAATTGATGAAAAAAACTATCTAGGTATGTATCATTGACTTTAAGGGGATATACTGAGGTACCAGATGTAGTCCCCAGCTAGATATTTAAAGACTCTACCTGAGTCCTTCATTTATTTGCCAGCATAACTAATCCTAAGCTTTCTTTCCCCAGCTCCAAAATTATAACTCAGTTCCTCCCTATAACCCTGAGAAGGAAGTGAGTCTTATTTCCCCTCTTTTACAGAGAAAACTGGGGATCAGAGAGGTTAAGCACAGTGAGCCAGGGTTCTACCTGTGTCCACCACTTCCTTCAACACCCAGCTCAAAAGCTCACCTTCTTCTGAGAAGCCATTAGCCCAGTGCTCGGCTGAGCAACCTGCTGCTCCAGAACACAGCTGCACTTCTCCATTCTGTCTCGACATCACTGGGTGTTGTCAAAGTCTCTCTGTGATATTCTGCATGTGTTTTCAACCTCCCGCTAGATTGTAAGCTCCATGTGGGCACAGTTTGTCCTGTCTCTCCTTTGTTACCATCACATGGTTAATAAATGTCTAACCAAGCTTGAGGACAGATTCTTCGGTCCTTTCTCTGTGCAACTCATAGGTACTTAGGGAAAGGGCTAAGCAATTGCTCGGTAGTACCTGGTAACAGGCATACCCTGTTGAACCAGAAACAGGTAATAATAACAATTTCCTTGGGACATTTTGCTTCTTCAAACCAGTACAGTGTTCCTTTTGTGGGTATTAATTCTGATATCCAAAAGACAAAGGAACATGTGCCCAAGAACAGTAAGTCACCCTATGTGGGCAACCTTCCGAGCCCACATTTGCCATTCATACCTGAAATAACTTGGTTTCTTTTTTTGTCTCCTGCAGTCCCTGAAGTCACCCCAGCTAACGTCAGTGGTGGCGGAGGCAGCAAATCTGAGCTGGTTATAACCTGGGAGGTAAATCCATCACAGGACCAAAGGGACATGCATTTTTCTGGGTTATTTTGCTATTTTCCTCCATATGACAGGAAGCTAGAAACGGTCCCCCTCTGTTTTCAAGAAATCTATTAATGTCTACCAGGAAGTGAAGGTGCTTGGCCACCCATTGTTGAAGCAAGTTTTAATTTGACTCCTTGCAGGAGAAAAACAATCATGAAAGAGGAGATAACACAAGTTAAAAAAATAAGGAAGTCTGGTTCAGAGAAAGTCGTTCTTTCTTTTCTTTTTGAATTGCCGCATGGCCAATTGATTTAAAACATCTGCCAGGTATAGATTGAGTGTCCCAGAACAATTTCCTAGCAGTTGGCTTTGCTGCTGGGCTCCGAGGTATTTCTTTAAACAACCTGGAGGAAGGTTAGTCACCAATTTATTAAAAATTGATTTTGAGAGAGGAGGTGGGAGCTTCAAAAGAGGTTTGAAATGTGTTTCAAAGGTTTTAGACAATGTCCCCTGAAATAAAAAGCCTTTAATTCATCCTAAGCCCCAGCAGGGAAAGGAAAGAAATCTCTCCCTCCCTCCCAACTGAGCTCAGAGTCTCTCTTGGTTGGGGAGGGGAAGGGGATATTGCCTGAGCAGAGGTGGCCTTCTTTTGTGAGTTCTTTTGTCTATCTGGCACTGAAGGGAAATATTATTAGATGGAGCACAGTGCACAGGTTACTTTTTAGGAAATTAGCTGTGTGGTAAGTTAGTCATCATTTGTAGCTGTGTCAGAGTCCACCTCTCCAAAGCTCAACTGTCCACTATAGATCTTCATCTCATTCTCCATGGCTGGACTTGTTATGGTACCCCATAAATATCTTAGGCAGGCTAAAAAATATTTCTATATTTAAAAGATTGTTGAGAATAAAACCTGAAATAAAGTGATGAGGGGAACACGCTTTAATGTTTGAATCCGTTGAGGCAAGAATTGGCGAGTAACATTTAATAGTTGAATCAGTTAGGGGAGTACTCTTTAATGCTTGAATTAATTAGGGGAGAACACTTTAATATTTGATCTTAATTAATTCGTGTTATAATTAATTAATATTCAAACTACTATGCTTTCTGAGTACCATATGTGTTCCTCCCCAGACAGTCCCTGAGGAATTACAGAATGGCAGAGGCTTTGGTTATGTGGTAGCCTTCCGGCCACATGGCAAAGCGATCTGGATGCTGACAGTGCTGGCTTCAGCTGACGCTTCCAGATATGTATTCAGGAATGAAAGTGTGCGTCCATTCTCTCCCTTTGAGGTTAAAGTGGGTGTCTTCAACAACAAAGGAGAGGGCCCTTTCAGCCCCACCACGCTGGTGTATTCTGCTGAAGAAGGTAGGGGTCATGCTACCTTGATATTTCTTCAACTCTCAAGTGGTATTCCTTTCTTAGAGTACAAAATACTTATAAAACAAAAGCATATACAAGTATACTATAAAAGCATTGATTTCCTCTCTAACACACACACACTTGAGAACACAACTCTGGCTATGTGTATACACCCCAGGATTCCCGAATACGAGACATTGAGGGGGTTTAGCCAGTTTGAGGCGTACCCGGAGTATACAGTTAAACCTGTCTCCCAAACAAACAACTCAAATATGACTCTATCATATATGGAAACGTAGGGCTCTCCATCAATTGATTGCTTTGTTAAGGACCAACCAAGCTTACAAGTTTTCTGTATTATCTCCAGATCATACTTTCTTTGTCTGTTATCTAGCTATTGATACATAATGCCATGTCTATCTATTGATACATATCATGTACCTATCTGTTATCATGATTTTTAGGAATCATATTTCATGCTTTTCGGTAAAAAAGTAGATAGAATGTTTCATTCTCTCTCATGATCTGTGTTTTTTAAGCCATTTGCCCTGACTCTGACCTCTTAGGAGAGGGGCCCATGACGCAGCTTGGTTGCATGCATGCCATTCACACTGTCATGATGGTCAAGGGTCCTCACTATTATGACTTCTCTGGAGAAGCAAAGAGAGATCTTCTTGTCCTATTTCCTGGAGTGTGCAATGGAGAGGAGTACAAGTTGGCACTGAATCGTACCAGATGAATGCTTTATTTTTTGAAAGGAGCTTTACTATAGTATGTTGCAAGGGATACTCATCAGAGAATGAGGATGGTGTTCTTTTATAGAACTTGTAGGTCCCTGCAACAGAAGAACTTTTAAATGTATCAAATAGTTATATGCTGATTTGAATTGAATTGTGTCTTAAGACCAAGGAAAGATTTTGTGAATGTTTTAATTTAAATTATGGCTGAACTAGGTTTTTCTGCAAGGTATAGTATTGAAAGAAGAGTTGCATATACAAATGGTGTATATGCCTTGGAAAAGTCTGGCAAAAATCACTAAAATTTGAGAAACTGTTGGTTCAGTCTACTATTTGCATCGAAGGATACTGAGCCCCAGAAATTATAGATTATTTGTCTAGGATTTTAAAGATTACCTTTTAAAACTAAACTGCTACCCAGCTTCCTTGAATCGTAATCAATTCAGTTAACTGCTTTTGTTTCTTTCTCTCTTGTTTTCATAATCGAACAACTGGGATTATTACTTAACTTAATTAAGAAAGATCTACTCGAAAGAATTGCTGACCATGAAAACTTATTGCTAAACTTGATCTGGGGTCACTTTAAGTCCACTTGCCTGCAGGGTAGACATTTGTAAGACTTTAGAAGTGTTTCTTTCCTAACACATGGTAATTATTTATTTTTAGGGAGATGCTGAATGTTTCACAGGTATTTAGGACAGCTCTATGACCATGGCTTCTATTTACCTTTTAGCCCCATTTCTAGAAGCTTGTCCTGATGTTACTGACTGAGTAGTAACATTCTGAATTCATTTGCAGAACCAACCAAGCCACCAGCCAGTATCTTTGCCAGGAGTCTTTCTGCCACAGATATCGAAGTTTTCTGGGCCTCCCCCATTGGGAAGAATAGAGGACGGATTCAAGGCTATGAGGTAAGCTAGAGACGTGCATTTGATCTGTGTCTCTTGGTGAGACCTCTAAGCCATTCTCACTGATGGGAGAAGACCCACACCACCCTACTCAGGTATCTGTTCTAGAGGCCTGGTTTTACCATGCCATTAATAGAAGCACTAAAGAATCTACTGGAGACTGCCCTTTACCTATGTTTATGCCCAAGTTTAATATTATATTTTCATGTGTGTGTGTGTATATGTGTGTGTGTTTATAAACCTAAAGATTCACAATATAGTTGGCAAAATGAGCTTAAATATGACATGTTCATAGGGATAGAGAAATGGCTCCTGAAGTCAAGAGTGCTCATTGCTCTTGAAGAGGATCCAAGTTCCATTTCCAGTATCCTTGTTGGGTATCTGACAACTGCCTATAAGTCAAGCTGCAAGGGATTTGATGTACTCTTCTGGCCTCTGTAAATATGTATATTCTCATGTACATACATATACATACACACAAAAAATTTAAAAAAATAAAATATTTAAAAAGAACTGTTTTTTTTTTTTTTGCCTTACATACCCAGAATCACTTGGACTCAGACCAAAGTTGTGGAAAATAAAAGAAGTAGCCATTCACCAGGCTGCCAATGTCAGTGAAAAAAGAAAAAGGAAAAGGAGATTTTTCTTACTGTGGTTAATTTTACAGATCATGTGAATCTCCTTGTTCTAAAAGTTCTGTCTGTGAATTAATACAGAAATATAACTCCATCATAAGGACTTGCATAAAAATAGTATTACCTGATGACATTGGAAATATCCCCAGGGGATATGATTTCCATGGTCTTTCTTTTTATTTTCTCAGGTAAAATATTGGAGACATGATGACAAGGAAGAAAATGCTAGAAAAATACGAACAGTTGGAAATCAGACATCTACAAAAATCACCAACTTGAAAGGGAGTGCACTGTATCACTTAGCTGTCAAGGCATATAACTCAGCTGGGACAGGACCCTCCAGTGCGACAGTCAATGTCACGACCAGAAAGCCACGTAAGGACAAAGTTGTTCAGAAATATTTTGGGAATTCATCAAACATACTCCAAGTTCATTACCTATCCCCACCTCCCAGGGATCATTTGCATACTAATTGGTATCATTATATGGATTCAAATGCACCTTAGCATTTTAACTGAACCTTTCAGAATACCATGCCAAATTTATTGCTCCAGAGGACAGAAAGATAAATGTTTTTCTCCTCACTAGGAAGGACTACTTCTTTTAGCTATAACTGGTAGGCGACCAACTGAATCTTTTTCCATTTGCAATGCTGTATCTCGTCAGATTTCAGTGACCTTGAAGACACATATTAGTGCAATCGCCCATTAAATTGCCTCTACTCTAGAATTCTAGTAAGGAGACATTCCTCAGAATCCATTGAGATTTAATAATCTGTGACTTCGTCTATCTTAATTTTTTTTTATAGCACCAAGCCAACCCCCCGGAAACATCATATGGAATTCATCGGACTCCAAAATTATCCTGAACTGGGATCAAGTGAAGGCCCTGGATAATGAGTCAGAAGTAAAAGGATACAAAGTGGGTAATTTCTTTTTGCAAGGACTTCTAATCCTGCTATTAGCAGAAAGGGAGTCTGGCTGGCAGCAGGTGCTCCACTCCCTCAGTCTTCCCTGACGTCACTCCTCTGGCCTTTTCCGGAATCTCTACCCTAAAGTAGAGCCGTCTAAATTTTGTATGTGCTCTGTGCTAATCTTTCAGGATTTAGACAATTATCTGTGTGAGGCAGGTTCTTTTCTGCTCTAACAAATAATCAAGATAATCAGCTTGGAAAAGAAAAGAAAGGTTTAATTTGGTTCACAGTTGTGATTTCAGTCCATGGTTAGTTAACCATTGCTTTTGCACCTCTAGCAAGGCAATATATCATGGCAGGGAGGTGTGCTATATGGTGGCCAGGAAGCAAAAAGAGAGAGAAAGAGACTGAAATTCCATTCTGCAGTCACCTACAAGAGCAGTCACAAAGTTCACTCCTTGTAAGTTCCATAATCTACCAGTAAAAATACAGGCTGGAGACCAAGCCCTTACCCTCTAGATCCCTCTGGGGAACACTTAAGCAAGCTACAATTCTGTGTAAGCTTTAGCTTTATACAGCCTAGATTAGAAATGGTTAAAGACCCTGTGATTAGGAGGCTACAAAATCCCAACAAAGCAGCCCTTTACCTTCTGCTTTGGCAGCGAGACTTTAGTGTGTGCGTGTTAAATTAACAATACTAACTGCCTAATGTCACTTTCATTCCTGCTCTTGTTCCTATAAGTAGCTTTCTTTGTAAGAAAATAAGCTGAAAATGTTGTTTGCCAGATCATGTGGATGCTGGCCTATCTTTAAAGACAAAATGAGCGCACACATACACCAAAAAGATGATGTTTCATCTAGTGGAGCTGGACTTTCAAAATGCTCTGATCTTCCTGACACAGAACTGAACTCATGACCTCTATAAGAGCACTATATAACTCTTGAAGGATAAGCAATCTCTCTAGCCTTTGACTGCATTTAGCTCTCCCATTATAACCTAAAGTTGGGCTAAAACGGTTGGGTTTCGGTTTTATAATTTTACAATCTTTTGGCTTAATGGGGAGTTCTGTGGTGAGAATCCTTGATATAGATCATACATATGTGACTTTCTCACCTGGCATGACTTTGAAAAAGCTGGAGGATGGCCAGAGATCACCCACTGCATGAGTCTCTCCCATTGGGGAACTTGGACTTTCTTCCAATGTGGCCATCTCAAGGTAGCTGGACTTCTGATGGGACTGTTAGCTTCAGTGAGCGAGGCAGTGAAAATGATGTGTTCTTTTTAAAGCTAAGGATGAAACTAGCTACTGTAAGGCCAGTTCAGAGTCAAAGGGGCGAGGGCGGGAACACACGTGCAAGCAAAAGTGTATCATTCTGATGTGAAAGCGGCTGTGTGCAAGGAGTAGCAGGGTTGAGTGTGTCCAAATGTGTAGACCAGGTTACACATTGAGCAGACCATGACCAGGGGTCTCATCCCAACCTCTGCAAGGAGCGAAGGAAGAAACTGCAGATGTTTAGCTGGAAGAAGAACAATCTCAGAAGCATAATGCTTCAACTATCTGGAGACCTGAAATGATGAGTTGAATTCTTCTCCATTTTGTGAGCCCTGAAATGTTGATTTCCAGGCTCTTCACCTTGGGAAAATTTCAAAAGCATAATCTTGGCTTTATAATCTTCCTTAAGTAATAAAAAGAATGGTAGGGTTTATGAAAGTGGACTTGCAAGTTTTAGAGAAAAGTCAATTTTTTTCCTTTTGAAGGATTATTGTAAAATCACTAGCAGTCAAGAGCATGACCACATAGTCATGGTGACGACAGTTTATGAAAACCTTTACACAAAGTCACTGACCCTGAGTCTAGACAGCAGCAAAATGCTCTTAACTTGAAAGCCTCATTCAATTTCCTTCTGTCTATCTCAGTAAAAAGTGGTGTAGCAAACATCTGCTTACTTCTCAGACTGAAGCCACACTTAGAGATGGGGTTATAGAAGTAAAATGTGGATCTCATAGCTCTGGGAGAGATGATCTTTGACAGGGAACTTGTCACATTGCAAAAGGCTCTGCTTATGCCATAGTTACACTTTAAATTCACCTTCCTTCCTATATACTGAAGTTTTTCTTAGTAATGGGGTTTATATTGTGATTTTTATTGTGTGGGTCCATTCAACTCCTGTTTAGGTAGGGTAATCTCAATAAAAAATGGACTTTAGAACATTGGAGGCCCAGGTTACCTTGTAAGTTACTTATGACATCAGTGTATTTGAGATGGCACAGTAAAGATACTGCTGACGTGACTGATTCATTATTAGGAGGAAGGTTTTTATTGTGAATAAGAGAGAGAAAATATCCAAGAGTTCAGAGAGGAGGAAACAGACCAGACATGGCCAGGTCTAGGGAAAGGGAAGAGTGGCAAAGAATAGTGAAGACAGCAAAATAGCAGGAAATAGAGACTAGAACACTGTGAAAGAAAGAAGAGTAAGAATAACAAGAGAGCAGAGGATAGCAAGAGATAGAGCAGTGGTTCTCATCCTTCCAGTCCCACAGTGAAAGAGAGAAGAGTAAGAATAGCAAGAGAGTAAGAGGATAGCAAGAGATAGAACAGTGGTTCTCATCCTTCCTGTCCCTCATGTTGTTATGACCCCAGCCATAAAAGTATTTCATTGTTACTTCATAACTGTAACTACTTGCTACTGTTATGAATCATAATAGAAATGTCTGACATATAGGATATCTGATTGTGATCCCTGTGGGGCTGTAGCCCGCAGGCTGAGAACCACTGAGACCGAGAGAGTGTGTGAAGTGGACAAGTCATAAGGACTGAAATGAGGATGAGTAACTGGAGACAGCCAAGGTCCCGGATGCTAGCATGAACTTTGAAATTTGTAACAGGTATTTGTGATACTGAGGGAGACTGGAGGCCAGCATAGGCTTTGATATGCTGATAGGTGTCACAGGTAGCCATTTGCCCCTTCTATCATAGGTAAAGAAAATGACTACTTTTTGACAGATGGAAACAAGTTTCAAAAGTTCCTGAGGAATCTTGGCTTTTATCTAACTGCCAGAAATCTTTCTGTAGTCAAGCTTGACCTCATTTATAGCTATATAGAGATCCTGAGACCTAAAATCAGATTTAAAGGAATAAAATCTGCTCTCGAGCAGACAGAATAAACTACCCACGCAAATAAGTGAATCAAGCTGACTGAGCCCATTCAACAAACACTCTAGAAATTTGTCCAAGATTCTTAACCATCCTACCTTTAATAACCCCTTAAAGAAAAAATGTCTAGAATCTACTGTCTATTAACCCTAAGTTTAAAGGCACAGAAAAGTGCTAAAATAATATCTCTGGAAGATCGAAACCTGAGATCTAAACACAGCAGTGTGGAATCTAATTCTGGCCCTTGGCCACATGGTTATTTTGCCTGGCAGGAATCAGCAAACATAGCAGCTGAAAGATAAAGCATGACAAAGAAAAAGGCATTGAGGGTGAGAAGAGCAGAAGAGCCAGGGGCAAACCGGAAAGATGTGCCACTTTATATAAAGGCCAAGGGCAGTCACTTCAGCAGTTATGTCTCAACTGGTCTTTGAATGAAAGTAGGAAATGAGGCAGGCAGCTCTCTGGGAAAATATGTAGACAGAAGGCACGAGGGTCCAGAACGGGACATATGCCAACTTAACAGAATAGGAAATATTGGTGATGATAGCAACAGATTTTGTGACTGTCCAGAAGAGGTGGGACTTTTTAGCTCCAGGTTGTTTCCAATGCGAAGTATAGACCAGCATCTGTGTCTGTGTGTGTGTGCTACTGTAAAAGAATAACTGAGCCTTCCTAGTTTATGATAAATAGAAAACTATTTCTGGAGGCTGGCAATGTCAACACCAAAGTGTTGGCTCACAAGGACAGTCTTCGTTCTCTGTAATTATGCAACATAAGGCAAGAGACTGAGACACACTAAAAGGGGACAGGATTCCTACAACAACACCAATGCCACCATGAGGGGTGGAACTCTCATAGCCCAGGCACATCTTAACTGAGTCAAATTACGTCTTAAATGTTCCTTTTATTTTGAGACGAGGTCCAACTCTGTAGCCATAGATGATCTGGAATTCACTATGTAGCTAAGCTGGCCTAAATCCACAGTAATCCTCATGCCTCAACATTAAGCATAAGCCACCATGTTCCACCTTTTTAAATTGTTACAGTAGCAATTAACTTTTAGCAAGAACTTTAGAGCAGATAAACATCCAAACCATAGCAGACATGATGGTCATATCTTTCAATAGCAACTGTAAACCTTCATGCATAATTTATTAGTTCCTTAAGGTTGGCATTAAAAAATATCAAACACTAATGTGGCCAAACAAATAATAAATTCCAGCAGCATATGATCCTCAGGCTACATGCTCTCTGACTTTATTTTTTTACATTTTATTTATTTATATGTGTGTTTGCATGTGATTCTATGTATACACACATGCACACACATGTGCTTGTACTTCCATGTATACAGCAGGTATGTGCAGGTAGAGGACAACTTTCAGTAGTTAGCTTTCTTCTTGCACCACGTGGATCCTGGAGCTCTGATCAAGGTCATCAGCCTTGGTGGAAGGCTCCTTTACCTGCTGGGCCATATGTTTCCCTCCCTCCCCTCTTTTGAGTTCATTGTCTAATCCCCTTATTTTGCACATATGAAGACAGAGGCAAGGAAGGGAAAGCAAGTTGACCTAGAGGTGGGAGCTAAATTGTTATGAATAATCCAGGTTCTGGAGTTTGATTACTTAGGTTTAAACAAGGACTCAATCACTTACTTGTCATGGGCCTATAGGCAATAGGCTACTCTCTCCAGGTCTTAGGTTGCCATCTTTGAGGTCAAAATAGTAACTAAGCATATCTATGGAGATGATCTATGTAAACCTTTAGAAGAGAAGTGTTCAGACAATGGAGAAATAAAAGTAATCACTGTTTGCTGTTGTTATCATTGTTCCCAAGAATCCTCTCTTTCTGCCTGCCTGTATTATATCAGATACAAGCACAGCCTTTGTGTCAGTTAACTGAACCAAGGGTTTGGTGTAAATAAACCAATAACCCTTCTGCTTGCCTTTATTTAGGTGACACTACAGTCTCCACTATTACAAGACTGATAAGCGGGGCTGATTTTTAAAAAAAGAAAAAAAAGGCTGCTTTCTCTTGGGAATGTTTCTTTTGGATTTATACTTGAAACTGGTTGGATTCTCTGAGCTCTTGCAAGGACCAGAAGTAAATCAAAGAAGCAATTTGTTCCTCTGAGCCAGATGTGACCTTGCATCCCATCAGCCAGCCCATTCTCCTGAAGGGCTGGGATGAGAAGCAGTGGCTGAGGATTTATTGGCGCTTGGTCATTAGCAAAGGGATGCCAAGCCTGGTACAGCTGAGGCTGCAGAGTGGGAAACGGGAGGACTTGTGAATCTTTCCACCTTAAGGAAATTGTGTTTTCCACCTTGTATTAAAGGGCTATAAATTAAGGTGATAAAAAGCCAAAAAACAAATGGGATCTAAACTATGTTAAGGATATCTTATGAATTTTATTCATGTTTGTTTCTGTCTTGTAATAGAAGACTGACCATTCATCTCTGATATTAGTAGATCAATATTTATAGGGGTCTTAAAGAAAACAAGCTAGTCCTATGGTTCTCAGAGTGCAATCCCTGGTCTAACAGCATTGGTGTAAGTAGAGAACTTACTAGAGAGGCAAACGTTCAGGTCTCAGCTCTGACCTCAGCAACTAGAAACCCCAGGGATGGGCTTAGCAAATGACGCTCTAAGTATCTTGCCTGGTGATTATGAGGCAGAGCAAAATTGCTTCCCACCCTCCCACTTCTGCTGAGAAGTACAGATTTAGAGCACCAAAACATGTCCCAGGGCATCCAAGGCCTAGGACGACTGGTGTCATCCAGCTACATCTTTTTTATCCTGTGGGAAGCTGGAGAAGGTAAGCTATTTTGCGTTCTGACTGCAGGCTTGGGAATCAGGTTCCCATCACTTCTTCTCCACGGTTTAAGAGGACCCTGGGCATCATTGTCCTCATCTGTGAAAAGGCATAATAATACATGCATTGTGGGATTGTGGTGACAATGACAAGTAACCTAGAAGAGTCAGAAGCTACAGGATAGTTGTCCTCATGGTTGTTGCTGGACACACAGTGGCAGGCACACATTTTTTTTCCTTTGTGTTTTGTTTCCTACTGAGCTGAGGTCCATCAGAGACCCAATAGAGTGTATTTTCAGTAAACCTAGTCAGACACCTCATCACATAAATTACAGCCCAAATTCAGCATCTAAGAGGCCCAGAAAGGAAAACAAAGGTACATGAGTGAAACTGTTCAGACTCACGGCACTTCCAGATTGTCACTGATTGCCTCTTCTACGTGATTCCTACAAAGGGTCCCAGTGGGAGGGAAAGTGGAGAGCTCACTGCCCTTGCCATTCGGAAACCATCTGTGTGTGTAGAAATGTCATCTTTCAAGAAATTTCTTGATAATAACAACCTTCTGGGTATCTCTTGTGCTTGAAGCTCCTGCTGTGTGTACTCATCTTGTTTCATTTAAGCCTGCATAGATATACTTTATTTTTCCAATATAATATTTTCATTGATAATTTGGGAATTCCCCATTATGCATACCAGTCACACTCACTTCCCAGGCCTCCCAGGTCCACCCCTCCCTCCCACAACACCTCCTTTCTCCCAACAAAGAAAAAAGAAGAAAAATAAACAAGTCTAATTTGTGTTTTCTATGTACTCACTGGACTTAATGTGTCCTTTGAACCCAGTCCTCATTGCATTCAGTCTTTATGAAATTTCGAAAAGTGGATGTTATTCCCCCCATTTTACAGTGGAAGGAACAGAAGAACAGTGAAGTGAAGTTAATGACCCATGGCCACACAGAGCCAAATCTATTCTGATGCTAAGGCTCCTGGTGTATCACTAACTCTGCATCCTTACTCAGACTTCTATATTTCAATATATGTTTACCAAACTGAAAGAATAGCCATTCGTGCTGCTCTCGTTTCTCACTTGAAGTATCCTCTCAACACCTCTCTCCATGACATTACAGCAACAGACATGACCCTCACCATATGAACCTTCTCTGTGTGAGCAGGCTGTCAGATCCCTTCCATCGCCTTGCATTTAGCTGGTACCCAGATATAGAATAGAGCATACACCACACCTTGGGCATCAGAACAGCAGATGACACCCACTCTTTCTATATGTGCAGGTCTTGTACAGATGGAACAGGCAAAGCAGCACAACCGTCATTGAAACAAATAAAACATCAGTGGAGCTTTCTTTACCTTTTGATGAAGATTACATCATAGAGATCAAGCCATTCAGCGACGGAGGGGACGGCAGCAGCAGTGAGCAAATCCGAATCCCAAAGATATCAAGTAAGAATGCTCTTCTCACTCTTTTCCCCTGCCTATTGTGGCATTCTCCCAGATGACCCAAGACTTCAAGAAATTGAAAAGAATGAATCATAATTAAGATAAATGACAGGAGCCTCCTTTCTCCATCACTAATGTTTTCTGATTGCAAGAAACTTCATACAAAAAGAAAAAGAAAAAAACATCTTTGCCCAGTTTTCATAGTTTTAGTCAGTGACCAACCAACATAGTATATGAAGACTGTCCCACATAAGTCACAGAGGGCTGTTTAATATTGCTCCACTTAGCTTACAAGTACATAGTCCCCAAATGATGGTTCCCAAAGCTAGTGAACAAAGCAGTTAAGAATGGACAAAAACGTTGTGTTGGTGTCATTGTTGTTCTTTTAGACAGGGTCTCACTATATAGCATGACTAGCCTAGAACTTGCTATACAGAACAGGCTGGCCTTGAACTCACTGCGATCCACATGATTCTGCCTCCCCAATGCTGGGATGAAGGGGACTAAATATGTACAACTCTATCTTCAGCCAAAATCTTCTTCATAAGGCTATGGTATTTTATCCCCAGTGAACTTGTATAATTGAGTCTTAAGTTGGAAATGTTTTTAAGTTAACATGATATATTTTGATTGGGTATATGCAATCTACATGCAAAACACATATGGCTATATATAGTTAATTGTCTCCATTTAAAATGTTGTTATATAGTTATGTGAAAGTAGCCTTTTTGAGGAACTGGATTCTGTTCAGTTTTAAATCATGTTTATAAATATCTCAACAGCATACTAATTTTGTTATATAATTTTATTTATTTTAATAAAAGCCAAAATTCACAGAGTAAAAAAAATCAGAATAATTATTAGCAGCAGCTGTTGAGTGCCAAAATGGTAGTATAATGAATATTTGTGCACTAGTTAGTGTGTTTTTAAAAACATCTAGAAAGAGTGGTTCTGGTTATACAGCATCTGAAAATATTTGTTGCCAATGGACGGCACAGGTTTTTGTCTTTGATTTGGTAGTCAGGGTCTTAAAAAGTAGCCTTGATTGGCCTGGGGCTGGGATATGTAGAGGAAGCTGTCCTCCAACTTGTAGAAATCCTTCTGCTTCTGCTTCTTAAGTGCCAGGATTAGAGTAAACATAAGTACCTGAATCATATTCTTTAGTTTATCTGGTCCCTTTGTTTATGGAGTGTTTTATAATGATAAAGAAAAGATTAGATAGACATCCAAGTTGCCATTACGTATCTAGGTACATAATTTTCTGGCTTTTGGAATTGAGGCCTAGATATTAGAGGATCAATGCAGACTGGAATTAAACTTCCAAAGTATCGTTGGACAGATGACATTTTAAACCATGGATGATGTCCTCAACACTGAGACCCTAAATTTAGTGCTGGAGTAAGTCTCTTTTAGCTGTCCATCATCCTATTTTTCAGAGGATTAGAAGGCTATTATGTCTTATAGATAGCAAAGTAGTCATGAAACAGTTTTAATGGCTTCTGTGAAATTTCTCAATTCAGAATAGTAAAGAGCTCCCTGGTCACTTCACCCATTCTCTGAATTGCCTTTCATTTAGGAAGGATTCAAAAAGTACTTGCCTTTTTCAAGAACTGTATGGGGTGCAGTAGGAAACTGAGGCCAAAATCCACACCCCAGAGATGAAGTTCATACTTACACACACACACACACACACACACACACACACACAAGGAGCCTTGGCTGACCTGGAACTAGCTAGATAGATGAGCTAACTATTGCTAAACAAGGGCTCTAATGTCCCCTGAAAAGGAGCCAGCAATACAGTGAGCTACGAAAGTAATTTCCAGGCTACAACACACAACTGTGATTTACCTCATGCTGCTTAAATCTTACCACAAAGGTCTTATCATTGCAAAGATCTTCCTTTTGCTCACTGGTGCTCATTGGTCCTATTCATGACATGAACATATATAGTGCATGAATAGTGAAGGTTTGAGTGTTAGCAAAGAATGTCTTCTCTTAAGGAACTTTGTTTCTGTCAATTGGAGAGATCAGACTGCCTTAAGGAAACCCAGACTGACAACAGAAAAGCTTTTATTATGAAAAAATGTACAATCCATATTAAAAAGTTTGTTTAAAATATGATTATTTTGTCTGAGCAAAAGAAATACATTTAGATAAACATGGTTTTGGCTCCCAATCCAGCCATTCACTTAGATTGCAATCTTAGACAAGTTAGTTACCTCATCTCCTGGGAGCCCAAATTCATCAACTGAAGAATGAAACACTGACAATATCTGGTCCACAAAGAAGTCTGAAAAGCTGAGTGTCACATTGTCTGTGAAGCACAAATGTGGGGATCAAAAGGAAGTATCAGTTTCGTGCTGTTCCATCAAGGACATATTGACCTGTATCAGACATATTGCTAGTAATATTGAAGTATTTACCACACTGGATATGGATACCATCAATTAATTAAAAAAAAAACAAACCAAAAAAAAATCTTAGAAGAGTCTGCAGACTATCCCTGAAACTGCTCCCAGTCCACAGATAGGTCATCACGGAACTGATGTCAATAGATCATTGAGAGGGAATCATGTAGGCAGGGCTGGAAGGAAAGCTCAGTCAGTAAAATGCTTGCCTCACAAGATGGAGGATTTGAATATGAACTCTATCCTGTGTTTTAAAAGCAAGCTAGATATAGCCACACACCCTTGCAATGCTAGCACTGGGGATGGAGAGATAGGAAGACCCATCCCTTGATGAGTTCCAGTCCAGTAAGAGACCTGGCCTTGAGAAAGCAAGGTAGTTGGCATCCTTCTAATGAGTTGGCAATGTTCCCTCACCTCCATATGCATACATATGTGTATGCACACATACCTGATCATACAAGTGTTTCTGCGTATATATGTCATGATGAAAATAAAATAAATAGCTAGATGATAGACAAACATATAGTATGGTTCTTTTAGAACCCAGCCATATCATACTGTTTCAGTGAAACCCTGTAGCATCTCTTTCCTTTGTATACAGGATGAGACCCTTTTAAATAAATTTGTTCTCTCTTTGCAGATTCCTATGCAAGAGGATCTGGGGCTTCTACCTCCAATGCGTGTACACTGTCAGCCATCAGTACAATAATGATCTCTCTCACAGCAAGGTCTAGTTTATGACAAAAGTTATCTAAAGGACTTGCTATTTATAATATAAGCAACATTTAGCTAGTTGTTTTGAAGACACCCAGTACTAAGTAATATTGTTGTTCAAGTACATCTTATTACTGGAAAAAAAAATGTTTTTTGCTTCGTTAGGAATGGCGTTATACAGTACTTCCTCAAAGCAAATCTAGCTTTGTCTGAAGTTTCTTTGGAAACTCTGCAATGCACTGAAGACATCTGTAATACGATGTTACCAAAGCAGTTTACATATGTCCTTATATGCATATTTTTTATTATATATTTAGTGTTTTATAGAATTTTTTAAAGTTAACATATAATGTAGATATTGGTTTTTTCCTCTGCGGTAAAATGCTCTGGGCAACACAACCACACGATTATGATTTGAGACAATTTCCTTTAAGGACAGAGTTTGACACTCATCTCAGTAAATGAATTACAAATTACTTGTACAGTTTTACAAGGATCTGGTGGCAAAACAGCTGCAGGCTGGGTCTGAAACTCAAGGCTGCTGTATATAAATTACCCATTGAATGGTTAATGTGTTGAATTGAGTCCCTTTGACAGATGTGATATGTTTTCCCACCCTGTTGTGAATTTTGTTGTTCAACACGACTTGAGATGGTTTCAGGAACTGCAAATCTCAAAAGCAAAACTTCCCGGCCCAAGAGGCACCTTGTGCAATTCTCCCATCCCTGAACTAAGCATTGTCTGGTAAGGTTTTATTTGAGCATCGTCTTTGTAGTAGCATTATCTTAGACATTGAATTTGAAGTTGCATATCCTGTAGTAACATAGACAAAAAGTTACTATAGTCAAACAAGTCTTTCATGGCATAAAAGGTAATTTTACTCTTTAGACATATCTGTTTTTGAATGTAAATTTTTAAATAAGTAATCTGTCAATGAATTTATAATTTCAAATTTTCTTATAGATAACATGTGTAACTGTAATGATAGAGCCCTTCTTTTGAATGACAATAACATGTAATTTGAAAAACTTTCCTATTTCAGCAAATAGCTGCTGCAAAGAATTTTACATATGAGTCTATACACTATCAGTAGTACAGATGTATTGTATCTTGATGTCGCTCCTGTTTTGCACTAGTTAGTCTGGTTGCTTTATACGCTTTACATAAATCTTAAAATCATACAACGAAAGATGGCAATATCGACAAAACCTTATTCTTATGAGAAGAACTCTTTGTTACTATGGGGATGTTTTGTAAGCTGACAAGGGTGGAACACAGAAGGCAATGAGATTTTCTATAAAGCTTTTCACATTCAAACACACAGCCACCTTTTTCTTCTTTTTTGGAGAGCTCATGATTGCCTGTAATTTGTCACTTTTGCTTACACATAACATAGATTTTCAACCTTCGAATTATATTCATCCAATAAAGTCATCATCAGGATTCCATTGGTGTGAAAATTAGGATGGTAACAGGAAAATATTGTCAGTATTTCATCTGCTTTCTTTTTCTTAGATTGATATGCTTTACTTCTGTGTTAAAACATGATTTAAAAATCACATGCAAAAAATCAACATAATAATAAAATGAATGAAAAAAGTCTGGTACCCCCAGGTAGTACCCAACCCCAGTGTAAATGATATCTACCAGTGATCTAGCATATGTAATCTTTTTTAAAGGTATTGTTAATAAATATTCTGTCATTTGTAAAGATATCTGACTTCTGGGAGCATTATTCCTGCCTGCTTGTCAGGGAATTTGTTAGCTTACCCTTGTGCAGGTCACAGCTTGGGATCATAGGGGCACTCAAAGTATCTAGCTCTGACCCAAAGCTAGGTGACCCAATTCCAAAGGTGACTTGACAACCCTGAAGAGAGCAAAGCAAAGAAAATCAAAACCAAGTAAGTTTTGAAACTGAGGTTAGAATATTTTTTTTCTTGGCTAGCCAAGATTTTGTATATTTGATCTAAGAGTATCTGTTGTTTCCCTGCCCAAAATCTTAAAATCTCTATATAAAGTTAAGCACGTAAGGCCCTTCTTAGTCTAAATCCCTTACCCCTATACCAGTCACACTGAGCCCTACTTGGTCCCTTAACACTGCTTGCTTTTGGTTTCACCTCTGTGCCTTTTGGTCTCATGGCTGTTCCTCCATGAAACGTTCCCCACACTCTCCCACCATGTCCTGGGGCACTTCCAACACTCCAGCTCATCTGTGAGACCTTCCCACATGCCTGTCCTTGTAATGTCCTTCCTGTGAATTTGCTGCAGCCCTTCATTTGGTATTTCATAGGGTACTACTTTTGGAAATCTCTTGTACTGTTACCTTGCATTTGAACCTAACTCCTGTATTGTTACTGACTTTTCCTTGTATGTATGCGTTGACTTCCCAACTAGATTGTAAGCTCCTTGAGAGCAGGGACATTGGTCTTTTCTTCCATGTACTCCCCATAGTGCCTAGCACAGTGCCTTGCAATAAATACTCATTGATGAATTGATTGAAGGGGTCTTTGAAGTAGCATTTTGCATCAGTTGTCTGCCTGTGTGCTGTTGCAAACCAAGCAGGAAGGACTGTGTCACTATTTCGGTGATTCTCTGGAAAGTGCCAGTGGCTTCTAGTGTTATGCTTTGATGAACTCTTTTCATCTCTAAGCTTTATCATCTGACAGTGATGCCCTGAGTTAGCTGAAACCAACTGAACTGAAAAGTTTGGCAAGTGCCACCTTCACCAAAACTTGTCCCATTTGTTACAGTTTCTGTGGTTCCTGTGTGGGTAGGGGCCACTGTTTGAAAGCAACAGAAACAAGTGTCCTAACTAAACCAAACAGAAAGGAACTAGTTAACATCTCACAGGGGCATCACAGGAGCCAGGAAATACCAGAGGCCCAAACCTTGGTGAGTGGAAGCACCAGGCTATTCTCAGGAGTATAGAAACCTTACCAGGTCCTTTTGGTGTGCGGTTTGAAGGATAAATCAATTGTGTTTCTGGGTTTGATGTTCTTCTGCTCAGTGTGCTCCTCACTTCTTCAGGGAATGTCTGATCAATGTGTTTTCATACACACTGATCATCCTGCTCACACCAAGCCTTCACTCACAGGGACAGTGTATTAACCCATGAATGGAATGAAGTCTCTAGAAGATGAGAGAATAGGTACTGGGAGGCTCTAAACAACAGGCTTTCTATGTCTAGCCAACCAAGGGAACTGAGCCCCAACGTTACAACCAGGTGAAGTGTGCCCCTCTTTGAGGGCTATTCCCAAGGAAAGAACACTATGAATATTTGTTTTCTTTAATCTTTTCATGTTTTTTTGAATGTCACTCACCTATGATTTCACTGTATGACAAATAAAAAGAAAGGATATTCTGCCCTGACAGCTAATTGGATCCCATCAGGTTAACTGGTTTTTACTGCGCTAACAAGCCCTCTGTACAGAGCAGTACCTTTCTGTGGGGCTGGAAGAGTAGGCGATAAACTTTGATTCTCAGGTAAGGACTGAATTCTTCCAGCAAAAACGTGGAAGCTACCATGAGCTTTTATTTTAAAACAAAATTATTGTGGCTATTTTTACATCTAGTAGACTATTAAAAACCTGGTTAACCTTTTACAAACTTTTTTACCTTCCCTGCCTTGCTACCAATATACTCAAGATACATTGCCTATATAAGCAGCCCATAATTAACTACTAAATGTTATGGGATTATGGGATTTATGCGATATCAACTAACAGGTGATTTTTTTATTGTACTAGATTGTCACCATCCCACCGTCATTTCACATCAACTTTCAACACTTGACTGTATTTTCCTGTTTTTAAAATTAGTACTGGGTTCTCATTGAGAATGTGGTCAACCATAGTGACTTACTTGAAATACAGGCTCTTAAAATTAAGTATTTCTAATCAAACTGGGGACATACAAACATTATTCCATCACACAACGCCTGCCCCTACAGCCTCACAAGGGCAGCCTAAGCCAAAGGCTAATGATATGTCTGTGGATACTCACAGTTTGGGGTACATTCTGACAAATGCCCCTTCTTACTTTGGATAATCTATAGGATGTTCTAGATGCACAACTCTCCAAACATTAGTGATTATTTTATAGATTAGCTATTGTATTTGTCCAGGAGCATATCAAAATCTGTAAGATCTAATCATCTTACTGCAATAAAAAGAATATAAACTAATACTAAATATCAATATCAGTGTTCAGTAGGTTCCTCATTCAGATGTCCAATTTTTCCACAAAATCACCTACAGTTTCTCCACAGTGTTCTGAACTGTCCTCCCCTCCTCCCTGCCCAGGGCACATGATCAGTACCTGTTTCTGCAGCTGGGATTTAAATCATTTCATTTGTCAACAGACGGGCATTATCTGTTGCTATTCCATGTGGCTTCCAAGCCTCTTCACATTATGATCACTCTGTGTGTAAGGCAAGATGCCCAGTGTGTAAGCAGACCCCTTTGACCCTTGTGCTAAATGGGCCATGCAGATTAAATGTCCAAATTCCACAATTCAAGTGTAAATGTGCAATACTCAGCAGAGTTCACAGTTCAAACAAAATTGGCCTCTGTTCTTTATCCTCATGGTTATGGTCAGATAGAGATTAACAGAGCTATAATAAAACTGGTCACACAGACAAAACCCTTTTTTAAAAAAAGAAAGAAAGAAAGAAAGGTCAACCACATGAAAGTCTAGAGATTGTAAGGCTGAGGTATTTAATATGGATGTGATTAAACATGACAGCCCCTGTGTCTGTCAACTGGATTTGCTTTAAACATTCTTTCCATGTTTTAGAAATAACACAAATTGTGTGTGAATGTAAATATGCCTTAGGATTTTAGTAAAAAACTTCATATGATATTTAATCCTTGTTGTTTGTTGTTTGAGTAGGTCTCTCTACTTTACCCTGGTTGTTCTGGTGCTCACTATGTAGAACAGGTTGACCTTGAACTCACAGAGATCCACCTGACTCTGCCTCTCAAGTGCTGGGATTAAAGGCATGTACCACCACACCCAGCCAATACTTAATTTTTATGGCTCTCAGAATGTTCTTCATGCTATGAGTTTCTACCATTTTCAGTAATGAAATGGATGCAAATAGGATGACCAGGAGCCCAAGGTGACATAAGCCATTAAAAAGCCAGGGTTAGAACGGAACTCTTGATGCAGTATATTTTGATCCCTAGTGGTTTAAACTCACTATATGTAACTATGACTAAAATGCCTCAGACAAATTGAAGGGGGAAAATATTTATTTTGGCTCATGATGGAGGTGGAAACATGTGCTGCCTTCCTCATCACGGACAGGGAACAAAGAGGAGAGATTAGGTATCAGGTAGAACCTTTAGAGGCATACCAGTGACCCACTCCTTTTGACTAAATTTACCACCTCCAAAAATAGTGCATTCAACACATGAGGCACACTGGGAAAGGCTTCGTATTAAAGTAATAGAGCTAGACATAGGAATTTACTAAGAAAGACAATAAGATAAGCCAGAATCTAGACCCCCTAAGTTCAGCTAGAGGACAGTGCAGGATGCTGAGTCAACCAAGAGGGAGATATTGAGTTAAGAAGAAACAACATCTGAGGTGAGGATTTGGAATGAGTTGTTCTGAACAAGACCAGGTGCAAAAGAATACCACTATTCAAAGAAGATGGAGAAAATAAGACCCATGAAGTGGGTCAAGTTATATTCAGCAAAGGACTGTTAACTATTTACTGCACACCAGGCAATAGTGTAGGCACAGAAGAAATATGAGTGGAAAAGCCCAGGAACCTGAAAGAGTATGTTGTACATGGTGTGAACAACAGCCAGCCATGCTAGTGGTGTGTAGTAGTCTTCATGCAGATCATCCTGGTGATTGTTTGGGCTACTACTTGTCATTCCACATTTTTGCACATGAGAAGTGAGGCAGAGAGGTTTAAAAATGTACCAAGTGACACATCAGAGCCAAACCAGAAATTTAGACGTTTCTGGCATAGGTCTAGGGCCCCTTCCAAACACTAGATTTCTATATCCCCATATAGAAGAAAGATACTTAAATGACTGAGAGATGGACAGACAGGTGAGACAGAGATGATAGCAGAAAGGAAGACAGGCAGACAAGTGATAGATTAGTGTCCTAATAACAAGAAGGAAAGGTAGTAAGTAGATAATAAATAGGTGATAGATAGATGATAGATAGTATATAGATAATAGATAGATTTATAGATAAATGATAGATACAGATGGATAGATGGTATATAGATGATAAATATATTTATAGATAGATAGATAGAGACATATTAGTATATAAAAAGCAACAGGAAGATAAGGTATTAAATAGTGAGCCTTTACGAGGTTATATGTTGATGTGCTGGTCTTGAAATTGACCAGAGCTGGGATAACGTGCCAATTACAAAAATTCCTGCAGATTTTGTGTGGTGAATTTTTTTTAACTCCAAAGAGGCCAAGCAGGGCTGCTTCTCTCTCTTCTATTGCAAATTGTGCTTTTCACTTGCATTTGTAATACGAGCCCTTCACACTTAAGCTATCATAGTAGTACTGCGAGATCAGGGCACAAAGTAAAATCGAAGAGGTCCGGTCAAACTTGGATTTAGAGAAAACGGATGAATAACCTTCCTTTTAAGACTAAGTATGTTACAGGCACTATTTATTTGAAATACAAATTTGAATGATGCTCCCCTGTATGTACTAAGTCTTGCAGGGAAGAAGATGCAACAACCCCTATGAAGTCACTAATTTTTATTACAAATTTCCGGAGGCTTTCCAATGTCTGAAATTAATGACTCTGGTGGAAGCATGAGGCTTGCTATTTGGAGCACTGTTTCTTTGGCCTGTCTCTTCTCTTCCTTGGATGGTGCATGACTGCTTGCTTGCATACATGCATGCAAGCATGCATGTGTGAGTGCCCTGCATAGTGAGAGCCAGAATTGGTGTTTAAGGTTCCTCTTACAGTTACCACCAAAAGAATATTAAGACAAAAAGACGTTTCCAAAGCAAAATTATATGGCAAGGAAGTAAGAAGGGAATGGAGGAAATTCCAGAAATATTTTAAAGAGTTATACAAATAATCTTCTTCCCAAGAATATGAGCCATACAGCTAGTTGCGGTTGAGGGGTATCAATCTTTAGAACAAAGTCATTGAAAACAAGTAACTACTGATTTTATTGAGTACAGCTGTCCTTAGTATTGAGCAGTCAACCGGTAAGAGCGGGGTGTTGTGCTGGCACTGAAGAAATGGAGATAAAAGGACTGAGACTTCCCTCCTCGTAGTTTAGTGGAGAAGACCAAGGAATGCACATATTTGAACTATGGCATAAAAATGTGGACATTACTTTCAGGAACAAAAATCCTGCACCCGTGTTTTCATGCAAAACCAATCAATAACACAGGTAAGTTCAGGGGAACAATCAAGTTTTTCGTCAACATAACTCAGAATAAAATGGCTTTTATTGGATTAAATATTTTCTTAAATTGGTTGTCTTCCAAACACGCTAGAGAGGAACCACACCAGTAAGGTAACATATTTGGGGTTCTTTATGATTTGTACAAGAAAAATATTAGACCCCCTGTGAAATCTAGCCCACTGGTCCATTTTCCGAAAGAAAATATGAGGACATGGCCTTCCCCATGTACACATTGTGTTATGTCAGAGGTGAAGCAGCAGCAGGTCATGGAGTGCTGAAAGAGGGAATGGTAGCAAGTTAGCTGCCTTTAAGCTACAGCTCTGTTTGGTTGCTTTGCTGCTTTCGTCACTCCCTCCTCCTCCTCCTTCTCCTCATCCTCATCCTCCTCCTCATCCTCCTCCTCCTCCTCCTCCCAGGTTTATGTATTATTGCATTTTATCGCTTGTTAGGGACCAATCTCTGCTTTTAATTTGAGAAAAAGAAATGAACTTAATAACATATTTTCAAGTTGAAAAATGAAAGCACATCAGAATTTCAACTTAACACACCCAGGCAACTCTGTGTTCCTGATATATGTGCTAATTACCAAATACAAAGCTGGGGGAAGTGCCCAGTGCACAGGAGCTCCTCACAGTGTGAGAACTTGGGTACTCTGAGTGCCCACATGCAGTGATACCGGCAGCTGGCTGCCTGCAGATCAAGTGAGTGATGTCCACTGTGAATTCTTACTACATTATTTGATGGTTGCTTCATTTTGGGCATAATCACACAGCTTTTAATATACAAGTCTGAATTGGAGTTCTAAATATCTGTTGAATGTTTCTGTCTCTTTAGTCTTGCTCAGCTCAGCAACCACTCAGTTCCTACTGAGGGCCTGTGTAAATAGTGGCACATAAGGAGCTGTTCTTGGCCTCGGAGTGTTTACACAATAAATAAGAAACAAGCAGTTGAATGCTGTAAGAATTACACAGAAGGCATCTGGAAAACATACAGGGACATGTCAATCAGACAAGAAATTAAAGACTTCAGTGTGGCAAAATGCTAAGTCTTAGAAGATGCAGCATTGACAAGAAGAAAAAAAAATTGGAAGGCTTTTTCCACTGGAAAAAAAATCTTAAGCAGTCATGAGAAGGGAAAGACAGCTTGATGCTTACAGAGCAGAACAGAGATAGGATTTCACACAGTTTTGCTGGAGCACTACAGAGATGCCAGGTGACAGTGGACTACTTGCTACGACCAGCTTTGATTTAGTGAAGCATCCTTTAGGTTTTTGATCAGAGTGATACAGGAAGAAATGCCTTTAAGAGAAAAGAAATCCTGGAGGTCAGAAACTCAGTTCAGAGGCTCCTGCAAATGCGGTGAAGGATGGTGAAATCAGTAGTGGGAACAGAGAAGGGGAAATGTTTAAGGGGGAAATTAAAAATATAGCTCTCTTGATAACATAGATTCAAATAAAACAATGTCATTTATGTTAAAGGACTCCTATCTTGAACCACAATACGTTCACATCTACACCCACGCCCCAGCACAGGGTAATGCTGAAGGAAGAAATTGTCATTTAACTCAATATGAAATTCTTGAAAATGTTTGCATCCTGGAACTCCATGTATGGGACATGAAAGCAGGAGTGGCTCCATAGCTTTTGTCACAAAGATCCTTAGGGTGACACTATGTCCCGTTTCCATCCGGCTCATCATCCTCACCCAGCCATCAGAGGTTGTTTATAGTTCATTCTCAGCAGCAGTCTGCCTTATCTTTAACAAATTAACACCTACAGTTTTTGAATTCCACTAGCAGATGGTCCTGACACATACAAGTCTCACCTCGAAACCGTTTAGATTTTTAATCAAGATGCTCTTTGCCCAAGTGGTTTCTTCTCCAGCCAGCTTAAAGAGTTTGAGGCCTGAGGCATATCAACGAGGCTCGGGTGGTTTGCCTGTTGCAGACATAAGCTTCATTCTCCAGTCTCCTCAAACTCCCGTATATTGCTCACTGTGAATTACAAGTACCAAAGAGAGAGGTTGGAATAAGCTCTTCATTGTAAAGGATATCTTGGAGAACCATTTTTTTTTTGTCCATATTCTGTGGCTGTGAAAGATCTAAGAGGAAGGCGGGTCTCTGTCCTATGCTAGGAGAATCAATACTGTGACTTCAGTTTCCATCAACTACAGGGTTTCTTCTGGCTATTCCCATTACATTCCTATTAGATACCTGTCCTTCTTTCTATGGCATTGTACGCCTTGATAATCTTTCTTGAATGCAGTTCAATTTTAAATATATGTAAAGTGCTGTGCCAGGGTTAAGAGAACATTAGCTGGCTCACTAAGCATATATAATTTTTTAAAATGTTATGAGTGATTTTGAAATGTATGTCTGTGTACCACATGCATGTTAGTGTCCACAGAATTCATAAGGGGGGGTCAGATCCCCTGAGACAGGAGTTATAGATGGTTGTGGGTCCCCATGTGAGTGCTGGAAATCAAACCCAGATCCTCTGGAAGAGCAGCCAGTGCTCTTAACCTCCGGGCCATCTTTCCAGCTCCAGAACCATATGTAATTCTTAAGGGTTAGGTACTGCTCTAGACCCTGCAAATAAAAAGATACATCTTGCTTGCAGAATGTTAAAGCCCCTGGAGCACATGATCGAAACAGGTAGGCAACTAAACTGTTGGGTACATCTTCCAGTACATAAGGCTCACAATGAGACTCCAGAGACACGATCTACCAACTGGTTTTGAGGCCTCACAGAAGAGATAATATTGGATAGGAGTTCCCAAAGAATCATTGTCACAATCCAAAAATAAAGGAGAGTAAGTCCACAACATGTTGACAAGGTCGCATAAACTACTTTGTGTTGCTTCTTATACACACACCAAGATAAGATGCTAGCACCAGCACAGGCATGGGGGACAGGAATCCTGTGAAACCCAGAATATTGTTGGCTACTAGGTTTAGGGAAGTCTCTCTAAAATGAGAACTGCGCACACTCAAAATGAACAACTGGCCTTGCATGAAGGCAGTGCCCCAGCTCCCTTTTCCTGGTCCAACCTTCTAGAGTAGAGGTAAGTTTCCACAATGGTATTTCTAGGCTTCTTTTACAAGACAAGAGACAGAGAATTCTTAGAGTTGGTTGTTTCCATTTACTATTCTTTAATTGGGCAGTTTTCAATTTGTGACATTCATAATAATTTATCAAAGTGTGGTATGCAGACAGCAGCATAAGACTTACTTGAGAATTGCTGACCATGCAAATTCTTGACTCCCTTTATAGAGATTCTTTAGCACCATTTTTCATAGATTCTTGGCCAGTTAGTTGGTCAAATATAAGGGCCTCAACTTCCTGGTCTGACCCCTAAAGCCAACTTCAGCATTTCCTTTCTTATTTATTTATTTATTCATATATTTTATGAGCTATGTTTTCATGCACACCAAAAGAAGGAATCTGATCCTATTACAGATGGCTGTGAGCTATCGTGCAGTTACTGAGAATTAAACACAAACGTCTGGAAAAGCAGTCAAGTGTTCTTGACCACTGAGCCATCTCTCTAGTGCCCCAACTTTAGCTTTTATGTGATGGTCTCCTCTGTGTTATTGAGGTCTGCCAAGTGTGATATTCAGATATTGACCTTTCTCATCCCCATTTCCTGTATCTTTAATATGAAGGTCACAATGTATATGACTGTGGCACAGCACAGACTTATGTAGACCAGAGAGACGGCACAGAGAACCTGCTATAGTGCTCTGACCCTCGGAGAAGTCCAATATTGTCAGATGTCCATGATTGCTCTGCCTTTCGTTCTGAGCACAGAGTGTTGGGTGGTTATACGCTAAATCAGAAAACCCATGTAAGAGACAGTTGATACTCCTTGGTTACCTCACCCAGAGTATCGAAACTAACTAAACCAGCTCTATAAAGTATTAAAAAGTGGTTCATGGTATCGATTTTAAGTGCCATCATCTCCTTTCATTGTCTCAAGTTCCTTCCCTCAGGACTGTGTAAAATCAATACCATTAGGGTCCTGTCTACTACTAACTAGCCCTCCTCCCAAAGCATACTTGTGCTGACTTCTACATGGAGCCTCTCGTCTTTGTTTCCCCCATACTAGGATCAGAGGCTCGTGCTGCTTGTACTGTTTTGTTGCTGTTTCCTTGTGCTGGGTGACCAGTCTCGGGTCCTTATGCTTCTTCACCAAGCACTTGGCCAACTGAGCCAGCCATCTCCTTAGCCCCAGGTGTGATGTCTTAGTGCACATTTTCAGTTACTTTGGCTGGAATGCTTCCTAAGACAGGTGCATGGAACCGGACATAGCCTTTGTTTCCGGCTCCACACCGCATCATCCCACACCCCAACACACGGACACAGTTCTTGAAAGAAGTATTCTAGAACTCGAAGAGGATAAGCACCATTGAATGATAGCTTCCACTTGCTGTGGGAAAGACAGTCTTGACTTTGGGTTCACTCTGGATGGGTTCCACTCTTTCTTCCCATCACTGTAGCTGAAAGTGCTACTGTTGGCACCTCAAATCAAATTAACATGTGATATTAGCTTGAAAAACTGTCTCCTGTGCAAAATGTTCAAGGTAAGTCATGCAAATTGCAAAGACTAGCCTGTATAACCAGGCCGGGTGATACTTTATATACTGTGGGTGGGAAAACAAGGCGCCCTGCTCAGATGCGTTCATTGTCCTGCCGTGAGCCAGGTGGTTTGATGAGATTTTTTTCACTTCAGAAGATGAGATATTGGAGACACATGTGTCAGGATGTGTTGCCTCACAATCAAATTGAGTGCTGTGTGTTCATTTGAAATTACTCGTTGCCAAGAAATATCAGTCCTTGCCTTTATCATGGAGTCCTATATGAATTCTTTTCAGAATATCATGATGCCATTAAAACGTAGAGTTTTCCATGACTTCAAATCCAGCCTCTTCCACACAACTTATAACTTCAATTTTGGTTTCATTCCAAGCAGCTTTCTGCAAAACAAAATATTTTCCTTACTTGTCTTTCAGAGAACACCTCATCTCTTTGATGGTTTTTTAAAAATTGGTTTGAAGTAACTTTTAAATAACAACAGTATGTTTATATGTGCGAAGGAGAAAAAATATCAGGCTTATCTCCTAAATATACCCTACTGCTTCTCCTCAGTCCTTTTTAACACATAAAGTATTCTTTACATTCATGATAAAGTAGCAGGGACATACAGCTTTAGCTTTACAAAATTCATTCCAGTTGTTATTATTCTTGATGTTCGGCCAGTGGGATATATCCCCTTAGCCCTTGCATAGGTCTATGATTTTTCTCTTTATAATATCATATAATATTTTAAGTATATTTTGTATTTTGGGGGCCATGATGTTGTTGTTTTGGGGACTGGACCCAAAGTCTTGTACATATTAGGCAGGTATTCTCTTTGGGAGATATACCCTCCAGCTTGATGTGATCATTTAAAATATTTCCATCATGTTCCACTCACCAATTGCAATAATATAAATTTGAGGCTAGAAGTAAATTCAATTGGTAGAGTGCTTGCCTAGCATGTAAAAAGCCCTGACTTGGATCTTTAGCACTGAATAAATCCAGTATGGATGTCCATGTCTATAATCTCAGCACTTAGGAAGCAGAGGCAGGAGGATCATAAAGTGAAGGTAATACTCAATTATATATCCAGTTTGAAGCCACCCTGCAGTATATAAGACCCTGTTCAAAAAAGATAAAAAGATTCTAGCAAATTGGAGCATTTGTTTTAATTTAATTTTGAATATAACATATAAAGCAAGTAATAATTAGAAATTACATTTAAGATATCACCTATAAAAGATCATCCTATTTTCCCTCATTCAACAGTTTTGAACACTCATTTTACTTTAGATATGGTGCTATGTATTAGGCATAATCTGAGAAACACAGCAGACATGGTTCTGAATAACATACTTTATATTATTTACAGTGGGCATAAATAGAGGGAGAAGCCCTCTCTGGTTACCAGTGAAAAAAATCAACTAGAAACTTATCTCTAATAAGTTTGAAAACTCAGAGTGAAATCTACAAAAAAAAAGAACCAAAATGTTAATTGTCTATTGAATGTTGTAAAACAGTCTCTAAGCCAGTCTAAAGAAACAAAAGCCTGCTTGGCAACACAACAGCTCCAGGATGACTGCTGTCTTCCAAGCCCATGACTTTGAGCATTCCTACAAAGTACAGTGTTAAAAGTCACAGTGAGCCCCTAAAGCCACTATCTTGCTTCTGTGTGTTCAAACAAGGGATCTTGTTCTTATTATTCAGACTATGCAGTGTAATTCAGACTATGCAGCCTCCTACACGGCATTTGCCATGTGTGTATTTGAAGTAATTTTAAGAGGATTTATAGTGCGGTGCAGAATGTGCAGAGTCTGAGCAAATACTGCACCATTGTAACATCAGGGCTTGATTATCACAGCTTTTGACATCTACAATGGGTTTTGACACAAATCCTTATCCTCACCGTGAAGGATCAACTGTCAAAGTAGAGAGCTTCATTTTCCACTATTCAGGTGCTCTCCAGGGATCATAGTGCCAATAGCATTAATGGGCCTTCTTTTACTTGTAACAAATTCCCCATGGGTGGAATGGATGTCTGGAGCACACTTCTGTCGGTCGCCCAGCTGTGGTCAGCTCTCCACTTGCTCACAGGCAATCTTAGGTTTAAATCTTAGGCCATAAAACTACATATAATACTACATACCGCACCATACAATACTACGTTTTTCAGTCCTTAATTCTCTGTGCCTCCCTCTTTTCCACAATCTTTCATGTAAAACTCTGTAATGGGTGCACAGAGAAAATTATCCTGAAAAGCCAGGCGATGTTGACATTAATCCTTTGCATATTCTGAAACCAGCCTGTCTACCCTAAGTCGTTATTCTACACATGACTTGATTTTAATTAATAACAAACCAGAAACTCAGACAGTAAGCTCTTAAGCCAGTTTCCCTCACCCACCTCAGAATATTAAGAGAATCCTCTCAGGCTTTATAGGGAAATTAGATACCAACCTTCTAATGCTCCATTAAGAGAACAGGACAAATGACTGTAGTGTCATGTTCAACTTCAGTGTGTTTTCCTCTGGTACCACAAAGAGCAATGAACAGTGCACACTCAGATGAACAGAAGTAGAGCCACACAGGGCCTGCTCCTTTCCAACGAGCAATAGGTAGGCCAGCATGGGTGTGCTGTTCTCTCGATGAAGAATACGAGGAGGAAGTACAGTGTATCATGTCTTTCTGGCCAGCCTCAACTCTTTACTTCAGTAGTTTAGTAACTTCCCACCTATAAATCATTCCAAACTCAAACTGCAAAATACTCTAAAATATTTGGGGGGGTACTGAAATTAACTATTCTGATGAGTTTTTTATCAGTCTGTCTTTTCCTGTAACTGGAAACAAGATGCTTCATGCACATCTATTGAAAAAGCTTCTAAGTCTGTTGAGAAAATTCCTTGATCTAAATCAGAGGTCAGTAAATGAAGCCCAATCTGGCTTGTTATCTTTCTGTAAATAAAGTTTTATTACAACACAGCAATGCTTATTCTTTAGTACATTTTATGTGGACATACTCTTTATAAAAAAAAAAAACGATTCTATCTTAAATGTTTATTATGTATTTATAGGAAAAGTTTGCTGCCCTTGATTTCAATAGCCACTTGACTGAAAGATAAGGTCAACAAAGTGCAATAACTATACACAGAAAATCTTGAAATGTTGCAGAAACTAAAGAAGACCTCAATATATGGAGATGCTGATAATAGTATTATGATGTCACTTTCTTCCCAGATTAGCCACAAAAGCTCAAATTCACCATAGACTCCCAGCTTCTAGCCTTTAATCCCAGCATTCAGAAAGCAGTCAAGTGATCTGTGAGTTTAATACCAGTTTGGTCTACATAACAAATCGTAGTCAAGCAAAAGCTACACAGAGCCCTTATCATTGACTATCTCTAAATGTAGAAGCAATAAGAACATCTAAAACTAATTACACACAGAAAGAGACAGAAAGAAGAGAGAGGGAAAGAGACATACATACAGGTGTTGATTGGTGCATATATACATAGACATACAGCGAGAGCTTGACACTCACCCCAGAGCACTTAGAATATCACCTCTATGTGTCTTTAAGCATTACCTCATAGTCAGTCACCACAAGGAGATCTTTAATGTTACTCTTAGGGGCTGGAACTGGTGGAAATAGCTTGATCCATATGTGACACCTAAAATCAGGGAAGGAATTGGGTGAACATAAATAGTCCTCTTGCCTAGATTTCTACTCAAACATTGACCAAATTAGTTCTATGTGTAACCGTGTTATAAGTTGAGATTCTCTGTTGGTTAAGATTTCTAAACATCTTATCATCATTGAAAACCTTGGAATGCTGCCAGGCTTTTGAGCTTCCTGGAGACAGGGAAGAGGAAACCATAACAGTTTCACATCGGCTCACTGCCAGGTCTGACTTCTGAAGATGGCTCAGCAGCATCCTTTGCTTGACTTCTCATTCACTGCTCACTCTAGCTTTCCTCCTTCAACAATGACAAATTCACAGTTTCCTCTCTTCTTTCCCTTTCCTTTGAACTGCTGCCTATCACCCACAGGCATCTAAATATAACATGTTAATAAGTAATATCCTTTAATAAAGAAGTTATTTCCTGAATCGCTAGGCTAAAGCAGAACTTTGCCTTAGTGATTGAGAGAGGAGGGGGTGCAGTCATTTGCAGGCTACAAGGTGGGATTTGAGATTTGTGAAGCCTTTAGAGAATCTGCATTTGAGGTAAACACAGCCACTCTGGACCAGGAGCCTGAAAGCCAGGCAGAGGTCAACCCTTGACTACTAAGACCCATATGTGAAGGTAGTGTGGTGACTTCAGACTTAGGTAGACTGCTGCCTTTTTATAGGAGATGGCAAAAGACAAGCAAGTACAGAAAGGGAAACTGTGAAAGTAAAGAATACAGTGACAAAAATCTCGGTAGAAATTAAGATATTGTTAGCAAATTTGAGAAATATGTGGTAGCTGAGAACCATGCTGTGTCCTGTCTACTTCTGTACACCATGTTTTATTTCAGCCTGAAACAGCATGCTGTAAATTCCATCTGGTAATGAGCCATGTGTAAGGGCTGCACTGGAAAGTCAGCCCTTGAATACCTACACTCTGCAGATGAGTGAGAAAATTAACAAGACAAAGCAGGCAGTTGCTGGAAACACAATGAGATGCCATTCTGCCAAGGGCTTCTTCTCCTTTCCTGGTGAGAGGGAGAGGGAGAGAGAGCGAGAAGCAAAGTCAGAACCAGGGAAAATAATCAACATGATAAGGATGAGTCATCAGAGGGCTTGGTTTATGTTGAAGGTGCTGGGTGGTGGTAGGCAAGGACAAGTGATTGAACACTGAGACATAGGTGTCTCTTCTGCTGAAGGAGCTAATACCTATCCCACAAGGTTGTTATAAACGAGAAAGAAAACTACAGCAGTGGGGCCTGTTGTCGGGGTTTGTTGTCCTGCCTGGTTCCCACAATCGTTAAGTCCCAAAGAAATCACACAGAAGTCTACATTAGTTATAAACTGAATGGCCCATTAGCTCAGGCTTCTTATTAACTCTTATAATTTATATTAACCCATTATTCTTATCTATGTTAGCCACATGGCTCAGTCCCTTTTTCAGTGAGGCAATCACATCTTGCTTCTTCTGTGGCGGGCTCACAAATGTGGAGGAATGGGCTTTCCTCTTCCCAGAATTCTCCTGTTCTCATTGACCCGCCTCTACTACCTGTTTGGTTGTCCTGCCTATACTTCCTGCCTGGCTACAGGCCAATCAGTGTTTATTTAAAATATAATTGACAGAATAGAGACCATGGTCCCACACCAGGGGCCTTTTAATTCAACAAATCAACCAGTGTTTTGGAATCCACTTCTTCCCTGTACTGCCTGGATACTAATGCTTAGAGCATCAGATGAGTAGTAGGGTCTTAGGTGGCAAAGCTACAAAAGCATAAGGCTACTAAACAACTTCATTACACTGCAGTGAAACTTTGTTTTTACCCACTTGGAAATGAAACTTCTGAAGAAAGTATGAGAAAAACTTCACAGTTAGCAATGCAGGTGTTAAGAGTCTACAATGAGCACTTTACGGCTGTAATTATCCTCAGGACGCCTTTTACCCTTATCCCCTTTTCCACAGATCAGGAAGTAAAACACTGTCATTGTCAGCACAGGAAGTTTTCTGCACACCACCCTGTCCTCTAATTTGTTCCTATTCTGTATTCAAGGGATTCTTCTATGGACTTTAAAGACTACATCAGACTGTGGGAAGGAGGGGTGTTCGGTGCTGTGTGTCTGTTGGATTTCAGGGAGGCACTCCTGGAAAACCAAAGGTCCCTGACTAAATTATGTTGGGAAAAGTAGTGTTCTTGCTAATCTGCCTTACTCGCTTTCAGAAAACAAAAAGCAAATCCTGAGTTATATTCAGTTCTCTTTCCTGGGAAGGAGATGACTCATTCATTCATTCATACATACATACATACATACATACATACATACATACATACATACATTCATACATTTAGCAAGTGTCTGTTAGGCTCCTGTCAGGTATACAAGTTACTGTGACACAGGGGTTAAGAGAATACATTTGGTACCTCCCATCCTGCAGCTGGGAGTCTATCAGGGGAGATCTGCAGAAAGCAAATAATGATTCAGGCCATGATTTGATGATAGCTGTACTTTGTAGGCATTGTGGTAAGGTTCAAACAACACTACATGTGGGAAAAAGGTTCCAAACCTCAGTTTGCTATAATTTCTTCTATAAAACAAAAAATGCAAAAAAAAACCCTCAAGTCATTCAAAATCCACACACTGTTAAGTTTCACAGGAGAGAGCTGTCTGGAGTTAATGCTAGTAGTTCTTGTTTCTCCCCATCTTTTCCTCAGTTCCTTCTCAGTATTCTTGGTCAGGTTTCTTCTCTACCTTCCCAAAGCTTTTATCTCTTCATTTCTGCTTTCAAATATTCAGAGTCCTTCATCTTGACTAAGCTATGACCCTGCTCAGTCATCTTCCATGGCTCTCATCATATACTTTCTGCTCTCACTGCCCAGGCTAGTGTCTTGAATAAAGATTCAATCTGCTGTACTGTCATTCCTCAGGAACTATTTTTGCAGCCCCTGGTAATGTCTTCCTCGAGCAACCCAAAAGACCCCTTGTTTCCTGTCCCGACTTGATGTCTTCTGATCTTGCCCCTAAATTTCTTCTGTTAACATAATCTTTGTGGAAGGGTCTCATGTACCCCTAGGCTGACCTCACACTCAATACGCAGTGAGGGATGGACTTGAAGTTCTGGTCTTCCGGCCTCCACTTTTTTTTCTGGGTAGTGCTCTACCACACCTAGTTTATGTCATGCTACGGATCAAATCCATTGCTTTGTGCATTCTAAGCAAACTCTCTACCAAGTGAGGCACATCCCCAGCCCATCCTTTAAAAAAGTTTATTAGCATATGTTAATTTCTCAAAATCTCAGGATTCATTATGACATTTTTATATATGCATAATATACTCCTATCATATCTGCCCCATTGCCATCTCCATTTTGACATCAACCTGTCCTCAGCTGCGCTAAGCGGAGCCACAGCTCTTTACTAAGATGGCCCCACTCTTCTATGACACTTCTTTCTTTTGAAATTGCCTCTGGGCCCCTTTCAGTGCATTCCTTGATTATTTCTGATCAGTATGTTCTTTGAGCACTGAAAAGTGTATTTGTCAGATCTATCTATTTTAATTCCATGAAACACACAGTGTTTTCTCTTGTCTTGTCCTTGCCCTGACTTGTAGCCATAGGAATAGATTATAAAATCCCCATAGCACAGTCTCACAAACTCATGAGCCTTTTCAAACCTGAGAATAATCACAACCAAATCTGTGTTCTTTTTTTTTAAAAAAAAAAATATTTATTTACTTACTATGTATACAATATTCTGTCTGCATGAATGCCTGCAGGCCAGAAGAGGGCACCAGACCTCATTACAGATGGCTGTGAGCCACCATGTGGTTGCTGAGAATTGAACTCAGGACCTTTAGAAGAGTAGGCAATGCTCTTAACCACTGAGCCATCTCTCCGGCCCCCAAATTTGTGTTCTTTATTTCATCAAACCTGTTCCCAGCCAGGCATGGTGCTGCTTGGCCATATTCACAGAATTTTAATTGCCAAGGTAGAAAGATGACACTCCTTCCCCCATGTGAAGTAGGGAGAGCTTGCCTCAAAACAAAGAAAAAAATAAACAACCAAAATTTACTTCTTTCATCAGCTTCTCCATTTCAGTCTCTGCCCTTCCAAGACCCAAATCTGAATCCTTGGTGCTTCATTGACTGTTTCCAATTTTTATAGCCCCTGTTCCTTTTTCACCCCCTTAGTATATATGAGCTATATGAACAATCATACATGTAAGGCTCCATGCTTCTGATTCCTGCATCTATTCTTGCTTAGTCTGGAGATATGGGTTCCAGACCCAGCTTTCAGTGAAGCTGGACATCTTGGGGCTTGGTAGTCTCACCTCAAACCAAGTTTAAAACACAGGGTTCTTCCCATCCCTCCCCCACAGATATGTTTTTTTTCTGGTAGCACTTACTCTACCCAGGGCACCATCACTTCATTACTCAGCCTTTAAACAAGACAAATTCTACAGAAGCAGGATCAGTAACTGCTAATAGTTTGAAAGTTATAGTATAAAAATATAAATACCATTCATAAGGATTAACTAAGAACTTACTCTCTACAAATATTTTATGTTTTTGTTAAAAAGTGGACAGACACAGTGTACACCTTTAATTCACTTCCAGAAGCCACTGTATAGAAGGAAAAACTGAAGTAGAGAGAGGGAGAGAAGTCACCTGAAGACACACAACTGTCAGCTAGGGAAACTGGAAACAAACAAAGCCCAGGATTGGCTAATGACTGAACCCCTAAATGTAATGTAGGATTCCCAGTGCATTCTTCTCCATCTGTAAAACTGAGGGTGTGCTATGTGTGCTGGGGCTTTACTTAGTATATTCTAGGGGTCTCTTTAGTTAATGTATTCTAGGTGTCTCTTTGCTTAGTGTACACTATGTATTTCTTCAGTTAATATATTCTAGGTGTTTGTCATTAAGGAGCACTACTGCCACATCCTAGCACCACTGCCTTTTTACTTCACTGTAGTAAAAGTTGTTTTGTATCAGATTATATATTTACAAGCCTCCTCTTTAACTGACGTTAGCTGCTCTGCAAACTCCCAGTGTCCTTGACCTTCCCAAGTTATTGGTCAGACTGAATCAATTTATTAAAATCTATAGCTAGGGCTGGAGAGATGGTTGAGCGATTAAAGGCTTCTACTGCTTTTGCAGAGAAATTTGTTTCCCAAAACCCACATTAGGTAATGTAGAGCCATCTAGCTTTGTAGAACCATCCGTGGCTCTGGCTCCAAGACATCTGATACCTTCTGGCCACTGAAGGCACCACACTTGTACATAAACACTCAGACATACCCACATACATATACATTAAAAGAAATCTTTAAAACCCTAAGCCTGTCTTTTCTTTTCTTAAATTTTTTTGTGTCTGTTAAAAGCAGGCATTTGCACACCCTGTCACTCCAGGATTTGTGGGGCAGACACAGGAGAATAATCACAGATCAGAAGCTACCATGATCTAAATAGTTAAATTCCAGGCCACTCAGGGCTGCATAACGTGATACTATTTGCTGTCATTTGTTTTTCTTCTCCTTTAAGAAAAAGGCATGGACAGTCACTAACTATGTTTTCTATTTGTTCCTAACTATGATACAAAGACAAAGAGCAAAACGTTGAGTCTGTGAAAAGAACAAAATGTGTTGTAAATATTATCATGGTCACACACTCAATAATTTGTGGCTCAAATTGTATAATACCCACCAGCCTGATATGCCAAGTCCTGATAACAGTACCGTTTGCTTTCTGACCATGATTACAAAAATCTTTTCAGTTATCCCACTGGTTCATTCACCTTACTTCTGACTTAGATAAGTGTAGACTATCAGCGAATAAGCAAAATCATGGAGGCAACTGATTTTATTTTATCCAACTTAAAAAGAAAGTTCTCACTATGTGGAAATTACTGTGTAGGAAGCAGAACTGTGGGCAGTGCTTGGAAGGAGTTCACTGTGTAAAGACTAGAACTCATGTTCAAGACCATAAGCATTTTGAGCTTGACCTTAAAGGAAGTATGCTGGCAGGAAAATCCAGTACAAGAAAACTGTTCACTTACTGTTGAATAAAAGTGACTTATAAATTACCAGCAGTTCAGTTATGTAAATTTTATTTCTTCGGCTTTTCAACAGTTATGTCTTTTCTGATGGATGGTTGTAGATACCAGCGTACATGTGTGTAGATCATGGGACAACTTGTAAGACAGTCCTCTCCTTTCACCATGTCTATCTCAGGGATTGAACCTGGTCGTTAGGCTTGGCAGCAGGTACCATTATGTACTGAGCTATCTCACCAGTTATTTTATCAAAGAAAAGGAGAGAGAAAAACAATGATTATAAAAAGATGAATCCAAGCAAGGACCTTCTCTTGCCTGGTTGAAGGCATAACAGGAGAGCAGGTCCCACCAATTCCAATACTCTAAAAGATGAGATTTTTCAGATGTCCTGGAATACATGACCTCACAGCTTTCCTTTCCTAATCTCATGGGCAAGGCTCTAGGCTTGATCGTCAGGCTTGGTCTTTAGTAGGGTGGGGTAGGAAGAAAAAAAGAGAAAGTTCTAAGTGATGTGAATCATTTCTCTGACTTAAGGGACATTTTTTACGTGCTGTTCATCTTGAGTCACAGATGTTTCTTAAGAAAGTGCTGGGCACTCTCTCGCTCGGTTATGCAGAGATGAGTTTTTGAGAGGGGAGGTTGCATAGCCTGTGCTGTGGAAAAGCCCACAAGTCTATCCACCTCATTTCTTGGTGCTGTGGAATAACACTCAAGAACACTCAATTTGTCAGTCGAACTGATTTAATAAAACACTGATTGTCCAGTAGCCAGGCAGGAAGTATAGGCAGGGTGCTCAAACTGAGGATGATGAGAAGGAGAAGGGCAGAGTCAGGAGATGTCAGCTAGCTGCCAAGCAAAGAGGACATGTGAAAAAAATGAGGCAGCAAGCCATGAGCCATGTGTTAAAATATAAATAGAAATATGGATCAATTTAAATATAAAAGTTAGCTAGTAACAGGCCTGAGCAAGCAGCCAAACATTTAAAAGTAATATTAAGCCTCTGGTTGGTTATTTGGGATGGAGTGGTCGGGAGAGAAACATTACATTACATCTGGGTCCTCTTCAGACCTTACCAACTCAGCATATTTAGACAATGTGGTCATATGGTTCTGTTGACTTTGGTTCCCATTATTTCTGACCTCTCAGCCAGTTGACCTTAAAACAAGGAACCTCATGGAAACTCTGTGGAAAGTGTACGGTGGATAGGATGGGAGGGTGATAACACAGGCTAGGGAATCTCTAGGTGATGATAGGCTAGCGTCCTTTAGCTGCCTTCTGACTGCCTTGGAAACTTGATCAAATGACTCACATCTTGGTATTTCAGTCTCTCTGGCTCAAGAAGCCTGTGATCTATTAGTTGAGACTGATGGCTCTATGGAGGTGAATTTGATTCCTAGGCCTATTCTGCCTTAGTCCATACAAGTTTGTACCTTGACAGCCTCAGTATTGATTTAGACTCAACAATAGGTTTCAAGCAAAAGCACTAATTAGTAAATTGACGGAGCTCCTCACATAAAGCAGCCCTGCTGTGTCTTTAAACCAGCAGGTGGTGGGAGAAGTTTAAATGGCATCAACAGGGTTGAGTAATTAAGATGGTGTCAATATGTTAGTCTATGATACAGGCTTTAACTAGCTTCCTGTGGCGTTCCTCTTTTTGGAGGGTGAAGTGCTGCTGTCACTCAGGAAAGGTTCCCAATTCAAGCAAAAGTCAAAAGTCACCTCCTGTGACTGAGCTTTCGATGGCAGCTTTGGGGTGAGATCAACTGACTGAAGGAGCCAAGGAGAAAATAACAAAAAGAGTAGGGCAGCAAAAAGGCTAGTAGCAAACCCAAGACCCGGGAAATGTGCAAAGCTGGACTCTTCCGGTGAAACTGAACCCAGGTGCGGGACAGTGCAGCAAGGCCTTGGGCGCAGTGCTGTGTACATGAACCACTTGACAAGCTCGGGATTGATTGGCAGTCTGGTGGTTTTCACAACCCCTGCCAAGCCCAGACCAGATGGACCAGAACTGGGAAAGTTTCCTTCTCTGCAGACTTCCCACAAAGAACCTGTGCCTTCCAGAGTTCCCACAAATCCAGAAATCTTTCCCGGGAGCAGCTCTGAAGCCTGTTTCTATGAACCTGCTAAAGCAGCTGCAGGCTGGCTACACAGGGTGCCAGGGCCTGGCAGAAGTAACTCAGACAGAGCGGCTTGGGCCTAGTTTTGTCTCTTTCTACTGAGGTGACCTTCCTTGAGCAGTGTATTTGTTTCACTTTGTGTATTGCTTCTGAAGATGGGGAGAAGAGTGAACGCATTAACACATACAAAGTACTTAGCATCTGCGCCAGTCCAGAGTAGCCGATCAATCCATGTTTGTGGTAATTATGATAGGGATTAATGCATTGTGTCAGAGCAAAGGCATCGAGTTAATTTCCCTAGATCCTAACGGGAAACCACAATTGCAGTGCTGTCAGAATCCTCAGGTCAGGAGACACAAACACCAGATAGTCTGGGTATAAAGGAAGGAAGGGGTCAGAAGTCATGGTTAGTCCCATTCGTCAGGAGTCTGATTTAAACTGGGCAGTGGTGGTGAATGCCTTTAATCCCAGCACTTGAGAGGCAGAGGCTAGAGCACTTCTGTGAGTTTAGGCCCAACCTGGTCTACAGAGCGATTTGCAGGACATCCAGGGATGTTACACAAAGAAACCCTGTCTCATAAAAACAAAAATAAACAAAGAATTTGAATTAAGATTAACATTGCATTGGGCTGGTAAAATGGCTTAGTTACTACAATAGCTTATCACCAAAGCCTGAAAATCTGCATTCAGATCTCCAGAACCCACAAAAAGGCCTAACACAGCAGTCCAGGTATTTGTAACCCTAGCAAAACCCTGCAGAAAAATGGGAGGCAGAGAAAAGAGAATATATAGAAATCTGAGGGCTAGCTAGCCTAATGTGTACAACTACAAAGAGCCTAATACTAGGGCCAACACCCAAAGGTTGTCCTCTGACTTCCACAGTGGACTGGAGCGCATG
>JAQHUG010000007.1:4070726-4161503 GCA_028555095.1 Dicrostonyx torquatus
CATGCATGCCCATACTCATACCCCATAAACAAACACACAAACACATGTGTTCACACATTACACACACAAAAGGAGTATAGTACACAACGTGGACTTATTCAGACAAAAAATGTCTGCAGAGGTCAATGGAAACAACCACAGTGCTCAGCCTAGATGAAGCCTGAGCAGGCCAAGAACTAGCCTAATGTCACATCTCTGCAATAGTCTACATCCCAAGCCAGGTCTATCTTCGTGCCTCAGTTTCTCTGGCTGGAACATCACAAAAGGGACAAGGGGTGTCAGTATACGTAGTATACGTAGGAGTAAAGTTCCAGGCTAAGGCCCAGCTCTTACCAGCTTTGAGAAGACCCTTGTCTTCTTTTCCCTATATATTTAGTGAAGAAAATCATATTTGGGCAGATATTCTAAATACTGTAAGCTTGCCTCTCACAGGGTGAGGCCCAGGGACAGAGTCCATCCTTGACCTAAATTGGTAAGCATAAAGGATTGATTGGTGTGGCCACCAAGAGAAATGGTCACATCTGAAATAAAAGAAAAAAAACACAAACAAACAAACAAAAACCTTGGCATTAAGGGACAGAGCCTTAAAGCTTATTGATACCCATTTTTCAAAACAGTGGGACAGGCCACAGAGCCAAGATGGTCCAGCCTGAGACTTACCAGACAAGATTCGTCCAGACTTGAAACCACAGAAGCTTGAGTCAAAGGAAGCAGTTTGCCTCTGCTTCAGTGTATACCAACTGAAATCCCCTGCTTTCAAAGAAAAACCTGAAGCCATAGGTGTGACAGCAGCCTATCTGGGGTTTTCCTTGTTGCTACTGGGCCACCTGCTTTCCTCTCCAAGCATCTTCCCTCCCTTCTCTTACCTCATGAGGCCTTGAATCAGCAGAAGTCTTTTTGGAAGCCCTAAGAAAGTGAAGCTGGCTCTTTTTCTGTACCTGTTTTCCCTTTCTTCTTCACTTTCCTGGTTTATACCTTGTCTCACCACAATGTGAGAATTTAAGAAGAAAGGCTGGGACAAAGGAGAGAGACAGAGAAGGGCAAACGGACAGACAGATGAAGAGGAGCCTGGGAGAAACCTACAGGCACAGAAGAAAGAAGGGGCAAGAACTAGAGCTTGAGGTTCTCTGATAGGCTGTGCAGCATGAAGGAAATGCTATAACATAACCCCCATCTCCTCCCAGCTTTTGAGACCATTCGCTTCAGGTAGAGGTAAATTGCTTCACACCTCTGTGATAAACACCAAGTCAAAGGAAAAAGTTTTCCCTCCATCCAGCACACACTCATATATGCCACATTGTTTTTTGCTTTGCTCTGACCACCATACATATGGGACACACACTAACTCACATATAGTAGGAAAATGCAAGTTGGGACCTCCAGTGTCTTTGTTGCTGAGGGATCTGTCTCAAAGACAGCAGCAGTCGCCCTTGTGGACAGGGACCACACTGCTGACTGAGTGATGTGAACTGGCATCTTGACTCTTGTTCTTCTTTCCAAAAGTGCATCCATCTTAAGCCTGAAGAAAGCTTTTGGAAAGCACACATTTTCACAGACTTCTAGTAATACCAGGTCCAGACTGGCAGATACAGTCTTCAGTGAGGGTGAAGCAAACCCATTGTTGACATGAAGGGGGAGTCCAGTGATTGTCATTCTAACCTCTTACCAGGGGCACAGCTACAAATAAATCCAGCCAACACTCTCATTTTCCATAGAGCAGTGCTGCTTGCTCCACAGTCCATATCAGGAAGTCACAGAGTGGAAGAGAGAGAAGACAGAAAAAAACAGTAAGTTTCAGAGACCAGGGTCCAGAACACAAAGATTTTTAGTAAACAGATGGCAGAGTTAAGAACAACAGAACAATCCGGAACTTCTAGTGTGAGAAGGAGAAAGAACTTGAAATTGGGAAGTTCAGCTCTTAAAGCAGAAGCCAGCTGCTGGAGGGCAGTTGATAAGGAATACTGATAAAACAAAACTGCTACTGTTGTTTTTGTTGGTGTTGTTGTTGTTGTTGTTGTTGTGTGTGTGTGTGTGTGTGAAAGAGAGAGAGAAAGAGAGAGAGAAAGAGAGAGAGAAAGAGAGACAGAGACAGAGAGACAGAGAGGAAAGAAGGAAGGAAGGAAGGAAGGAAGGAAGGAAGGAAGGAAGGAAGGAAGGAAATCTATACTCTGAAAATCCCAAGGCAAGAAGGCAGATTCAAGGCAAATCTCAAGTTTATTTATTGCTCACTGCATCTCCATCCCCCGTGCTTGTTGGACTGACCAAGGACCTTGTCAACCAGAATGGAAGCCACCTCCCCCAAGCCCAGCTCTCTCCATCATCAATCCGATTTCCTGTGTCTCATTTTCATGAAGCAACCTTGGGCTATAATGGGTTAATTAGTTAAACTATTCTAATTTGCTAATTGGTTCATATGGCACTTATTTGGGGGAAATTATACATTAATAATTTCTTCTTGGCTATTTGACAATGATTGCGTCATTTATTGTCTTCAGGCTTTCATTTCCTTACCTTAATCAAAATAATGGGGTAAACATACTATCAAAGGCACGGGGTGAGATCTCAGTTGAGCGTGGTTGTGAAAATCCAGGAGGGTTTCCCAGGGGCCATTTATAAGGCGAGGTAGGAGAGGTGGAAGAGTGTCTGAAGGAAATGAACACAGCAGCAAAACTGCCTGAGAGACTGCAAGCTGAGCATAATTATTACTGCATCCTCCAGGGGTAAGGAAGAGCCATGCACAATGTCCCTGAGGGGCTTGGACTTCCTACCATGTTTATTAATCATCTTGATGAAAATGGAGAGTCTGCATTGATTAAATTCACTAATGATCCTACGCTGAGCAAGGGAGTAAATTCCAGAAAGGATGGATTTATAAGGTAAGCACTAATATTAATCAGCTCGTCTTCATGAAACGGGTGGCAATAAATGAAATAGGATTTGCAGTAGCAAATGACAATGAGGTGCACCTGGGTGGCGGGGGTGGGAGAATATGATGCCAGATCCAAGCCAGGAGGCAGTTATTCTGGAAACGGTAAGAGAGAGGGAGAGTGGAAAATGAATCATAAGTTAGAAACAAGCTTGAAATAAACTCTTAAGATGGATCACAATCTTATTCCCAGTCCTTTGGTAATGAATGTTGGAGAATGGAGCCAGAGCTTGAAGAAGGGCAGAGTTAGAAGCTACCAGAGAAGGAAGTATCACTTCTACAGGTGAGGAAACTGAGGCCCAGAAAGGTCAGATGTTAGGAATTAGGTCAGAGTAGTAAAACCCAGACTAGCAAGCTCCTTCACTCAGTCCCCCAAAAGGTAGCAGAGACTATCCTCCCTCTGACAGCCTGAGTTTATTCTCAGAATCCTTCTCAGCATTGAACTGTGTCCTCTGATTACCTAGCCATCTCTGACTTGGATCATTGAACTACGTCCCGGCAGAGCCATGGCTACAGGTCTGATTTTGCCTACTGCTGCTTCCTCACTCTCTTGAGTTCTAAAGTGTCAATAATCAACACATTCTATAACTTCAAGACTCAAGCGCTCAGCAAACACTACTGATTTCTTAGTCGGGATTCTGACCTTAGTCTCTACCATATTCACCTGAGGTCACTTATCCCCCAAATTTGTTTAGGTTGCAATGTAGAGACAACAATGAGAAACATCAACAGTTTCAGGCCAATGAGGTTATGTACTTGAGAAACACATAAAACATATCTGTAAAAGGAATCCATGGAGTACACATAAAGAAGTTTCTGTCACAGGATTTGACAAAATTAATCGATCTAGTTTCAAAGTCTCTAAGACTAATGAATCTTAGTTCTCTCTTGGGGCATAGAGCAATTTTTATTTGTTCAAATGAAGTGTTTTTGAGAGAAGTCCTGACCTCGTCAGTGTATTTCAGCCGGGGAGAAAGGGAGGGTCAGGAAGATTCACCTCAGAAGAATTATGAGGTAGGTGAGTCTGTCAATCTTTCTGTTCCCTCTGCTTGCCTTTCAGTTCCTCTCTCCAAGAAGCTCATAATGCTGATGTCGCTCTGCAAACAGATACACACACACACACACACACACACACACACACACACACACACACACTGCCAAGGCAGTGTTGGTTGTATATTGAGCAACTGTAGGGCATGCCACAGGAGTTAGGGGCAGAATTCTCGAGACCCATATCAATGTTCCATCTCTCGAGCCCTTCCACCATTCCTCTCTCCCCTGGAAAAATACCCGGTCACATCAGCACTGACTCACAACCACACAGGCAAATGGCTCGCTGCCTAAGAATTTCCAGATGACCCACCTTGCAGCCCGAGTGAATAAATTACTGTAATAGGAAATTTTAGCATGTGCCTGAAATAAATTTCTCTTTAAGTATGCTGTCCAAATTGTTGAGGAAGATCCCTTAGGTTTTTGTAAGAGGTAATGTAACCAGCTGGAACCACAGAGTCCTCTATGCCAGTCTAATTTGCTGAGCACCTTGCAGCATGTAGGGTCCTGTCACACCATGACAGGGTGCTAAGAGACTGGGCCCTAAAATATTAACTTAGGGTTCACCCCATCTTGGATGCTTGTAGAGGTAAGTAAAGCACCCAAGTATTCCAAACATACATCCTTATCTGAAGAATGGGTTTCTTGGTAAATTTTACTAAGAGAATGTGGCTGCCTGCAGCAGTTGAGAAGCTGCTGGGGTTGCTTGGGGACAATGTACCATGCCTGAAAGGGTTTGTGTATGTTCTGTTCTCAAGTCCACATTCTCAGTGTTTTGAGTAAAACATAAACTCTTAGGAACGATTGATTGTTAAGGAAGTGGCCCTGTTCTTGCTGAAGTGTGTTATAAACTCATTAATCAATAGATAATTATATACTAGAGATATTGTAGGGGCTAGGGTTTGTTTTGGATATCATTTTGTCTTGGAGATCAATGTTTTGATTCTATCCCTTTGTCTTGGAGATCAGTGTTTCGATTGTATCACCCTCGATACCTATCTATGACACTTATGTACATATAAAAGATGATCTGAATAAAGAACTTTGCCTTTTGCCATCAGAGCAATTGGTTCTCTGTTCCATTTTAGGTGTCTGTATAAGGAGCTGGTCTCTGGCAAGAGAATATATGAAAATCATCTAGGATGTTGTTTTGCAATTACCTACATATACCAGTAATTTCCTTTATCCAAGAAATGCACCTCTTCATTCATGGTAACTACCCATTCCCTGTCACTTGTCATGTATGGTGCTGATTTTATTTGCCAAATAAACCAGTCAATTTGATCACAAATAAAAATAGGTGCAAAACCAACACACACGCCTAAGAGATGCCCAGATTACTAGACAGACTTACTTTCTGAAAGGTTAAAAGTTTGATAGACCCTAATATGTTTTAATTTTAAAATCTTTTTAAAAAGAAACAGATAAATGAATTCACACCTGAGTATGGCAAGATTATGGTGATGTGGACCTTTCCAAGGCCTAGAGATGAAGAGCAAAAGAGGATGGGTGTGTTTGAAACAGTTAAAAGGAACAAGCTTAGGATAAACAACTTGGCATCTTGACTGAGCTGTGATGTGAATGCTAACACTGCATAAGACCAAACATAAACAAATAATTATTCATTAAATTTTTAGGATCTGAGAAAGATGGAGGGTCACCAATGCCAATTTTGTAGTTTTAAAATTATACTATAGATTTTGCACGCTGCTGCCACTGGGAGGAACTAGGTCAAAGACTGGATCTCTGTTTCTTTCCACAGCTTATGAACCTGCAATTATCTAAAAATAAAAAGTGTACTCTAAATGATAAGACAGGGGCTGGGGAGATGCCTCAGCAGGTAAGAGCGCTTGCTGTACAAGCGTAAGGGACTGAGTTCAAATTCCCAACACCCAAATGAAAAGCTGGGCATGGCTGCATGGGGACATGCAAGCACAGCACTGTTGAGGGCATAGGGGTGAGAATTTCTGGGGCTTACTGCATAGCAGCTTAGCTCCAGGTTCAACAAGAGACTCTGTTTCAAGGAAACAAGGCGGAGAATGATAGAATAGGATGCTGACATCCTCCTTTATCCTTATAGACATACACATCACACATATCTGCATATCCACACACATGTACATACAGAGCATACTCATGCATGCACACATACACGCACACACACAATATGGACAGAAGTCAAAACGAAAAAATCTAAATAAAAACAATTGAGCAAAATAGTCCTGGGAAGAGCTTGTGCTAGGGAGACAGTGGGGCACTCTTTCCTAGAACACGCATATCTAGTTGAAGACACAGTAGATGGATGAAAAATGAGGCAGAGTAAAGATGAAGCCATTTCAAGACCTGAATGAACAAGTGCACTTTCCAGGATTATCTGTTGCCATTGCTTTTAAATACACAACAGGAACTCACCCACATAAATAGGTTGACTCCACTCGCCCCAGCTTCCAGATACTCTGCAAGATGAGCTCACAACCGCTCTCACTTGAATAGAATATGTAGAAACATCATCAATTTTTGAGATGAATTTGTTGGTGGCAAGTTTTTCCATCTAAATGGGAAAAATTAACATTCTAATAATGCCTAGACATACAATTTTTGCAGAACACCAGCATGGGAGGGCTCATGTAGGTAATGTTATTTAGCAAGTAATCTAAAATCAAAAGGGCATAGTCATGAGTTTATTCTACACTGTTCCAGTGTGAGGTCTTGGCAGTTACCCTGAGGGAGAAGGTGATCTTGTAACTAAAATATATAAAATGGTCAGCTGAAGGACTAGGTGAAGTTGTGTAGACAGAATAATGTTTCCTATGGGAAAATTGGAGTCCTATTCAACACCATACATAATCTCTGTTACCTTGTCCTTCCACATTGGTAAGTCATAGTACTAAACAGCATGTATTGTGTGCCTGTTCATCCCTGCCCAATGGCCACACCCTGTGTAGGCTTTCTGCTTTATTGCTCGGATGATCCTGATAGCTCACATCTCTGTAGATTACCATTCTACCCTGTAGATGCTACATTTCTCGATCATGTAAAATCCTTTGATGCTGCTCATTGTCCATGGCCATAGTTTTAAAGTCGATGCTCTTCTGCTTTTAGTAAAAACCTAACAGTCACTCTGAAGTTCCTATCTTAATAGAGTTACAAGTCTAGTGTTAGCCTTGTGTGGAGGCCAGCTCAGTCACTACCACTTAACTGAAGGAAGCATGCACTCTCAGGCCTCTGGTCCACCCTAGCAGGCACAGTGTGGTTGTGGACTGGTACAGGTCAGGAAGTGCTGATTGCTGCTCTATGATAAGATCTGTGCAGACAGTGAGAGCACCGTTTAGAAATGGAGAGCCGTTGGACATGACTGTAACATCCAAGCACATGATCAGTTGGTTTGTATTTTCAGATATTTGGCAGTATTTGTTCTGTTTTGTTTCCTAGCTGCTCCTTATGAATGTTATTTCATAAAACTGCTAATCTATGGCAGATTAGAAATTTACAAGAGGAAGCCAGTGCTTCACAAGAATATTTCTGGAAACAAACCCTATGATGTCCTTCTCTTTTTACTTCAGTAAGCAAGTTTCTGTCTGGCCCTCCACCTCTGCTCAGGCTGAATTCAGCTCCACGCTGAACAAGGCTGTTTTCCCCCTCTCTCTTCTGTACTCTGTTGATCTTTCCTATGGTACAGAGGCTCTGATGCCATTTACCAGAGCAGGACCCATCTTATATGTCTATTCATTTTTATATAATTTATTTATTTTTATTGTGTTGGTATTTTGCTGTTGGCAGAGGCTGCTTGTTCGTTTCCTGGCAGCCCAGATTCAAAATAATCACACAGAAACTATATTATTTGCAATACTGTTTGGCCATTAGTTTAAGCATCTTTCTTGCTAGCTCTTATGTCTTAAATTAACCTATTTTTATTAATCTGTGTATCACCATGTGGCTGTAGCTTGCCAGGCAAAATTCCGGCATCTGTCTCCTCTGGCAGCTACATAGCTTCTCTACTTCTGCCTATTCTCTCTCTATATATATATCTGTATGTACGTCTGTGTGGGGAACCAGACACTTATAAGAGACCATGTGGGTGCTAAAAATTGAACCTGGGTCATCTGGAAGAGCAGTCAATGCTCTTAACCACTGAGCCATCTCTCTAGGCCCATGCCCATTTATTTTTATGTGAATTTCCTGCTTGGCAGATCATATGAAAGTAGTGTGCCCTATGATATAGCACATAATTTAAAATTAATACAACATATGAATTAGTTTATTTCAGACTACAAAATCAAGGCCTTATTTCTCTTTATGTATTACCCTAAGAAACCTATTTGTAGATAGTGGTTAAATTTAATTAAACTGTGTTTACTTTGCTTTTTGCATTTATTTATTTGTGTATATGTATTATGTATGCCCCAGCATGGATATGGAGGTGAGAGAACAACTTGAGGCTGTTTCTTCTCTCCTTCCACCTTGTGGGCTCCAGGAACTGAACTTAGGAAAGCATGCTTAGCAGCAAATGCCTTCACCAGCTGGGCCGTCTCACAGGCTCTTCATTTCTTTTATTTGTAGGACATGAGGTTGAATCCCAACTTCTATGTTTCTTCTTTAGCTTCATGAGTGAGAAATTATTCATTTTGGAGGGGGGATGGGGCTTAATTGCCAATCAAACAGGAAACGTAATTATGCAAGTTATTGTGGACAAGGCATAAAATAACATAATAAAACTCCATGGGTGTAACATATGCCACTTGCACCATTGTCAAGTGTGCAGGCCAGAAGTGTTGAACAGCCATGCTGTTGTGCAACCCGACTGCAACACCGCTTTCATCTTGCAAGTCTGAAGTTGCTGGTTGAGGGTGTGTCTCGTGCTCTGCATACATGAACCCCTCTGTTCAATTCCCATCACCCAGTGATCTCTTTATGTATTACCCTAAGAAACCTATTTTCACAATCTGGATACTCTATTTTCATTAGACAATGGTTCCTCATTTTCCATTCCCCATTTCCTGGCAGCCATTGTGCTAATTTCTGTTTATATGTGTTTTACTAACCTTGGTATCTCACACAAGCAGAGTCATACACTATTTGTCCTTTGTGATCTGCTTACTTCATTTTGCTTGCTGTCCATAGGTTCATTCATATTGTAGCATGTATCAGAGTTTCCTTTCAATGACTGAATACTGTCCCTTTGTATATATTAATATATATCACATTTGTTTTTCTTTTTCTTTTTCTCTTTTTTCTTTTGGTTTTTCAAGACAGGGTTTCCTTGTGCAGATTTGGAGCCTGACCTTGAACTCACTGGCCTCGAACTCACAGAGATCTGTCTGCCTCTGTCTCCAAGTGCTGGGATTAAAGGGGTATATCATCACTGCCCAGCAATACATTTTGGTTTTCTATTCATATTCTGTAGGGCTTTGGGTTTGGCTTGTTTGTTTTCAGGTAAAAATCTTACTATGTAGTTCAGACTAACTTCAAATTTACACCATTCCTATCTCAGTCCCTCCTGGGTACTGGAGTCACAGATGTGCGCCACCAAACCTGACTATATTCATGTGTTAATGAATATGGAGGTTGCTTCAGCTCTTCACAATTGGCTATTGTGAGTAATGCTGTTGTGAGCATGGGTGCCCAAATATCTTTGTGAGACCCTGTTTTGAAATCATTTGCATATATACCTAGAAGGAGAAGCACAGGCTTTTATGATAATTCCAACTTTTGGAAAACTTGCCCTCCCATTTTCCCCAGTAGTTGTATCATTTGTATTTTTAGCAAAGCTCTTACAAATGGGTTTCATTTTATCATTTATATTATTTTCAACTCAAAGTATGTCCTTTCAAAATGAAAGAACTGTAAAATTTGATTTATTTCTGTAATACCTGGGGCAGGTGTAAGTCAACATTGACTTTGTTGATACTTAAAACACCAAAGCAGTCACTGTTTAAAGCAGCAGCAACCTGTGGGTTGCAACCCCTTTGGCAAACCTCTATATCCAAAAATATTTACATTAGGTCTCATAACTATATCAAAATTATAGTTATTTAGCAGCAATGAAAACGACTTTGTGTTTGGGCATAACCACAACATGAGGAACTGTATTAAAGGGTCACAGCATTAGGAAGGCTGAGAGCCACTGTTTTAAATGTTTCACAAATAATGGGTGTCTAACATAGAATAAAGGAATGATATTAAAAATTACCTGAAAGTAGCCATTCTTTGTGTTGTGAATTTTCAATTCATAGTTAAAGCAATGCACTGGAAAGGCAGAAACTGGTTTCTCCCATTGGATATAAAGAGAAGTTTCTTCAGTTTCAACTGTGACATTCCTTGGAGGATTCACTTGATCTAGAGAAGAAAAGAGATAGGTCAGGGGCAATTCTGAAAACCCAATGATCAAGGCTGATAGCCCCAACCCACCATTTCTAAGATATGCTTCTTCAAGGTTTACCATTAGGTCTCAATCAAGCAATCTTAAAGCCACAGGAAGTGAGTGGCTTCCCAAGAGGTTCTTGGTATGGCTCGCTGAATAGATTTACATATATAAAGAACAAAATCACTACTCCAAATGGAAGGAACTGATTGACACCTTTCCCCTGTTAGCTCATTGCAAGGTGCACCCAGCATCCCTTTAACTTTCCAAGTTAGACTGTGCTCATGGACAGAACATGGACCATTTGCCCCATGTCCATTTCCCAGCTAGGGATAGCTCTGGGTAAGTCACTACTCCTTTCTGGTTTCAGTATTAATTTTTTGTTGTTGTTGTTCTGTTTTGTCATATAGGAAAAAAAGCTTTTACATAAAAAGAACAGATTAAGCTAAATAAGTCTATACAGGAGTAAAATACTTCCATACTGGTGTCAGGACCTGAGTTTGGGTCCCAGCACCCAGGTGAAAACAGCTGTAACCTCAGAGCTGGGGTTGGAGGTTGGTTAGTAGAAATAAGTGGATCCTAGGGCCTAGTCTAGCAAAAATGGCAAGTTCCAGATTCAGTGAAAGTCTCTGCTCCCTACAAAATAAAGCAGAGAAGCAAGTGAGGAAGATATCCTGATGGTAATCCCAGGTTTCTGCATGGACCAACAAATACAGCACACATACACATATAAAGAAAAATGAAAGATAAAGAAAAGCATGGGGAAGCAAAAGGAGCGTGGAGGAGAAAAAGACCTGTGTACATATTGTCTAAAAGTTTAGCGATGAATCCAAACCACTGCAAAGAACAAATAAAAACTGGAGATAGTTATCTTTGAAGGAGGAGCCACAGGATGGAGAAGCTGATTGAATACCTTTGGACTGCAGAAGGGTCACCCTTGGGGAAGAACCTCAGAACTGTTCTGGGTACAATCTAGTGTAAGACCTGTGGACACACATTTTATGATAGCAGCCTGAACAGATAAGCACTGCTAATACTTTTCCTGGTGCAGTTATTCTCAATTGGGGAGAGCTCTACCCTCAAAAGGATATGGGCCAGGCTTGAATACTCACAACTAGGAGAGGGAAATGAGCAGGAAAGATACAAGTTAGAAAATTCATGGATGGGGTCAAGAAGGCAACTAAACATCTTCCCATGGCCAGGACAGGCCCCTACATTGCCAAATCATCCAGTCAAACATTTCATGAGAGTTAAAGTTCAGATAACTGCTTCAAGTTTTTTTTTCCCATGTTGATTATATGGTTGTTTAATATTTGAAAAATAGCAAGACCCTTTCCAATGCCAAGATTGTGCTATTCCACTATTCCAATGTTAAGTCTGGCTTACCAATGGCATGTGGAGTGAATAGCTGATCAAAGGGTTTGATCGCAGCATGCTTGCTTGAGCCATTAACGTGCACTGCAAGCTGCTCAAACCCTTTGCTGTTGATAAAAGTCCTGGGAAACCAGCATGCAGTATTTCTGTTCAGTGTATCTCTGCTGTATTCTTGGCATTCTTCAGTCCAAACACCAAACCTAAATTGGAATACCAATGAGTTTTTATAAGGGAAGAGGAAATGGATAATTTGCATGAGTAAAAATAGATACTGACCTGTAGTATAGGAAGTACTGTGTGTCTTCAGGGGCATCCTTGCCAACAAGCCAGGTGCAGCGAAGAGACACTTGGTATGGCTTTAAGTGGGTGTGACTACTCATGACAGTGTTTGTGGCACACGTCAAATTCATAACCGAGGTTCCTGAAGACCCTAGGCGACCACAAACAAAAAGAACAAAACACTGCCTTGATGGCTTATGAATTTTGTGCGTTTGCTTGAGATACTATTGATTGTGAGTGACCACAAACATCTATTTATAGAAACTCATTTGCAAAGGGCAAATTTACTGGAGAAATGAAACTAGAGTTATAGAGTCTCAGGGTTTGACCTGAAAGAACTTCGTGGCTGTGTAAGCAGAAGACATGGGGGCATGTCAGTGAGATGGATATTTGAAAGTTCAAGTCTAGGGTCATGTGTCCAACAGCTTCAGCACTCCAGTGCTATATTTGTCAGAACCTGTCTATGAGGCATTTTCCCCTGTGGTGGCTGAATTCCAGTTCTTCCAGATGTCAATGAGAGGTTAATTCAAGGAATCTCTCCAGAATCCCCTTCCCTCTTGAATCATATGAGCCACCCCTTGATATCTATGCCTCATGAATTGCATGGATTGCTGCTCAGGAGATGCATTTTGGCAATACCCCAAGATCTTACCATTACATTAGTCAACTTGCCAGTCTCCTTAACATACCATGACTTAAAATCGGAGATTGCAAAGATTAGTTGTTTCTCAAAGGAGGGGGAAAAATATTTTGGGTGCTAGAGTCAGGAAGAACCTCCATAAAGAGGAAACCCTGAATGATGGATAGGTTTTTATTTTTTTCTTAAAACAACCATAGATTAACTTTTCTCACTGTCATTGGATATCTTTCAATGAACAGACGGAGGGAGTGAGAGGAGAGTACCTCCTATTACCATATGGAGATTGGAGACAGAAAACTGGTTAGTTTGCTTTATGATACATATATGCATATTATATATGACATAGACACATATGTATCTATAAAATCAGGCCTCTGCATCTATGGTATTTGTTCCAGAACATTCCCCCCATACTAAGATGGCATCTTATATGATGCTATCTTGCCTATAACTTACATAGTCTCTGGTCTAGTTTAAATCCTTTCTAGATAACTTAGAATACTTAATGTAAGCACTTAATAAATAGTTGCTAGGCTGTCTCATTCAAAAAATAGTGGCATGAAACAATCTGTTCATGAGCAGTATAGATGCTTCAATGCTTTTGTCATAGAGTGTCATCTAGTTGAATCCATGAATGTGTAGCCTATGGATACAGGGCTTCTCTCCTCACTCTGTGTGTGCATACATGCATGTATGCATCTGTCCACATACTAAACATCGCCACAGTCTATGTGATGTCAAAGTAAGTCAGCAGTTTCCCAGTTCCAACCCAAGAAATAATTCAGTATGAATCTTCACCTGGTCAGTGGACTAAATAATATTTGATTAGTGTAAACATGTATGGGGGGCCTATGGGAGTAAATTGTAGAAACTTAGCACTGAAAGGAACATCACATAGAAGAAGTTCAGTTACTCAGTAGAGGTAAAATAATACCTTAACACAATGGCCCATGTTTACATTCATCTCTATTCATTGAAGTACCTCCTTACTTGGGGGCAAGTCTGTTGGTAACTCACCGGAAAATGATGAGTAAATACAAGCATCTGTGTTGTTACCAATAGAGTTCAGGGCTTTGGTTAAGTGTGCACCAGGTTCTGTTTGTTAAAGACTATTCTGCAGCCTATGACGTAGTTGGAAGTAGAGAACCCTTTCTGAGTTGGGGCCTTTGGGGAAGTCTGAGGGGACAAATCTTTAAAGGGAATGATAATTGGACATTTGCCTTTTTCATGCCTCCCTTTCACTTCCTGGCCATAGACTTCTACCACCTGCTTCTAGAATGATACACTGTGTTGTTATGTAGACTAAAATTAGGCCTGACAGGTCATGGGTGGAAACCCCCACCAAAAGCAGAAGCCAAAATAAGAGTATTATCTCATATATTTGATAGAGTAAAAAGAAAGCTGATTAATAATACAGGAAGCAGGATCTTCTCTGATGATGTAGATAGGAGAAAGACTTGAAAAACAAGCATGGACATGGGGCTAAGATGTATATGATTTAGGAAGTCACATATCCCAGGATCTGATGGCCTGTCTCCTTCTTTTTCCCTCTTGTTCTTGTGTCTCTCTGTGTTAATATGTTTAATCAGAGCTATCTCTGCTTATGTATATCAGAATTCCCAGCTTTCAGTGTAGATACAGGGGTGTGCTTGCAGGGATGTAACAGGTGGACCTGGATGGCCTATGACAGTTGTAGTTAGAAAGTGGATGCTATTAAAGAGATTGGAAGGTGTGGTGCTGGACTAAAGAGAAGTGGATTCCTTTTTTCCCATTTTGGGAAGTGTAAAATATAAAATTCAGATGTTCCATGCCGTCTTTACCTGGTGAAGCTTTGAGTTCAGCAGAAACCCAACTGCTGGCCAGGAAAAAGTGGCTTCTCCGTAGAATGCTTCTCACACTAGCTGCAAAGCCATCATGCAGAGGGGCCACATATTTGCTTTCAGTCTTCCTGGTATTGTACTAAAATAAAACCCACCAGTCGTGGCACATAAGAGAAAACAACATTAATCACATAGGCCTTTTATTCCACTATGAAAATGGTAATACATAAAATGGAATGAAGTAATTTTCTTAGGAAAGGGGCTTTGTAATATAGTTTCTCGATGACATGTGAACATATTCCTCTTTTAACAACAAACACCATATTGTATTTAAGGTTCAAGTTCCTTTGATTCTCATCTTTAATGCCGGTCTCCTCTCTAAGAGAAACTTCTTGACATAGAATTCTTTAAAATTTCATGTTTGCTCCATAATGGTTAATACAAATCACATCTCTCTTTCTTTCACCTTACTGCAAAATGATACACAGCAGGTGTGTTATCACATTTTTATCATGAATCCAAGAAATAACTCAAGACTTGAGGATGTAAGCATAGGTAGTGAATGAACTTGGCCTTCACCTTGGGTTTTCCAAGCCTTTACCTTGAACTATTTTTCTCACTACTTTCTCCTAGTGTTACTGACATTTTAGGAGCTATATAAGCAGTACTATCAAATACCTTACACTTCAAATATTGATAAATAGTTGGGAAGATTGCTCAGTCAATGAACACAATGTCAGTGAACACGACGTCAGTTTGGGTTCATAAAACACATGTAAAATTCAAGCACATAGCAACATGCTCCTGTAATTCCAACACTGGGGTAGGGCAGAGATAGGCACATTATTGAAGCCTAGTCAAATTGATGACCTTGTAATTCAATGAGAAACTTCTCTCAAAAAAGGGAGGGAGGGTCTTGGAGAGGAATCAAGGAAACTGTCAACCTGTGGCCTTCAAATCCCTGCACATACACGCGTGTGCACATACATAAACACACACATGTGACAAGTGCATAACACATGTGTACTCTCTCTCACACACACAGAGAGAGAGAGACAGAGACAGAGACAGAGAGAGACAGAGACAGAAAAAAAAGAGAGGGGGGGAGAGAATTTTCCTCGAGATAAAGCCTATGCTACTGTTTCATTTTGAATAATAAACACAGGTCTAATTCACTTTACAGATCTTATTGGCAACACAAGATCTTTAGTAATTGATTGTTCTTTATCAAGAATTTCACTTTATGAATAAAATATAGTTTAAAAATGAATATTCACTCTCCGTAATGATTGTCATCCGACCCAGCACTTACATCATCTTCTTGTGGAGCGTTTATTTTCACATTATATTGTAGATCAACATTGCTTTGCTCTTGGTCAGGGTTTGGGTCCCAGTGTAAAAGAACTTGGGCTATTCCAGTGGCTTTAATGGTAAAATTCACAGGTGGCAGAAGTAAAACTATTGATTCAAAAAACAATAACAACAAATGATGCGATCGATCTTCAGCTGTCCATAAAGAGCACTTTTTGTGTACGGTGATGGGGTGAAACTCAGGGCCAGTGAATGTGGGACAGGTATATTACCACTGAGCTCTATTCCCTGAACTTAACATATTTTAATTATTTATCTTATTAAATAACATACTGGTTTGTTGTCGCTTATGAGAATACATGACACAGAAGTAATTTGACAAAAGTTTTTAAAAGCTATTGCTAGTTCATTGTCCAGGTAGTACCTGAATATTCGCATGGTTTTATTGAATACAAACAATCTACCTTATTGCTATTCACTAAAGCTGTAGTCGTCACAATAAACTTCATAACCAGTGAATGGTATGTGATAACAATTTCTGGAGCTCTAACCCCCCTTCTTTCCTTTTCATAATAGTATAGAATATAAATCGAACACACCAGGGGCTGGGGGAGACATATATCAAACATGAAAAGAGTTGCCTCATGGACATCTGGTTTCCATTGCATAAAAGTACCTACTTATTTGTAATATCAATGAGTCATGATGTAAATGTATTTATTTCTCATTATGAGCCATAGTCTAAAGTATCTGAGTAGAAAAAAAAGGGATTTGCTTTCAAAATAAAATATTTTACTTAATTAAGGAATCAGTACTTATTGTAGAAATTCTGTAAAACCTAATGAGCGATAAGAAGAAAGTTAAAAAAAATTTAAATTCACATCTGATTTTGTTATGTTTATCTGGGTGTATGTTTTAACAACTTCTTAAAAATTTTCACCCAAACCAGAGCAACACTATACATTGTAAAACACCTAATCTTTAATTTATTCATTTGCTGAATTGTCAGTGTTTTCTGTTGACTTTTAAAAGCCCTTCATGACTCCGCACCTGTGTTAGACAGACAAGGGTTCCAGGACTATCTATGTAGTTCATCTTTATTACAGCAACCACTGGCTACTGTGGCTTTTCAAATCTGTTAGCTAACTAAACTCCAAAGTTCATTTTTCTAGGCACACTGTGTATTTTTCAATTGGTGGTTATGTGGACAGTGGCTATGCACTGGGCAGTACCAAACTAGAATACCATCTTTATAGAGAGTTGTAAACAGAGCTGGGCTGGTGCCATCAAACAGTTTTCCCCTCTTAACCTCCGTCATCATACTAAACCCTTAGATCAACAAGTTTCGGGGGGGGGGAATGAAAAGAAAAATGGTGTAAGTTTGCTTTTGTGAAGACTTTTATGAAAGTCCCGTCGGAGGTGGGGTTCGAAATGTGGCCTCCAGAGGCTGCCCTCTTCCACAGTGCCCATATTTACTCTTAGAATTGAATTTGCCACTGCAGCATAGAATTTACATTTCTGCCCACGCCGCTTCCTTAAAATCTCAAGAGTTTATACTGTTTTATAAAAATTTCCCAATCGAATATCTATTTCAGAGAAAATCCCATTATTTTTTATAATATACTTTAACAAAAACAAACATTATTAGATGGAAAATCCTTACCCTTTTTGTCAGAAAGTAAGTCAGCTTGCAATGTTGCCCAAGATCCCACAAGAATAAGTAACGTAGGCAGCATGATGGTCAAATCCTATGGGAAACATGGAAGACAAATGTTAGGTCATCACATTGTCATTTCTAAGGAAAACTGGCTGCTAATCTCTAGCATATGATCAGGTAGTTACTTAGCAACTGCTTATGAGCTCTCTGGCATGCTGGGAATGCAAATGTATGGGGCTTTGCTTTTGGGTTGCAAAATCATGTTCTATTGGGATAGAATGACATGTAAATCATTAATTGAAAAATTGCTCACAGTGTGATGGGTCGGGGCACAATAGGTACAAAGAGACTTCTGATTTGACTCACAAAGGGTGAATTAAAGTTCACAATACACACATGGCGAGATTCCACTAGGATCCACTGAACAAATGTGTAGAGCTAGAAGAAAAAGAAGTAAACAGGAGAGGATTAGTATTCGGGACTTAGAGCAGGCCTCAGGATGGGAAAAGTCCTAAGCAATTAATAACAAACATAAACACTACCAGTTTAATTCATGAGTTTTTAAATTAGGGACTTGGAGGTAGTGTTATGTAGGAAGTCCTAAGTTCGACCCCCGTCATCCTTTCCGTTAAAGTCAATATGACAGGAAACTTACATTGATAGCAATTTGTAATGTGAGAAACAGAAACTTTCTTTTAAAATCCAGGATAAATTTGTAGTACTTTGAATTTGGGAGAAGATAATTTATTGTCTTAAGAACCCAAATTAGAACAGGACAGGGGAGGACAAAGAAACATGGCCACACACTTGGAAAAAAAATTCCAAGAATTTCTCCCTCCAGAAAACAATTTGAGGGGCTGGAGAGATGGCTCAGTGGTTAAGAGCACTGACTGCTCTTCCAGATGACCCGGGTTCAATTCCCAGCAGCCACATGGCAGCTCACAACTGTCTGAAGATCCAGTTCCAGGGGGTCTAACACTTCACACCAATGCACATAAAATAAAAGTTAAATAAACCATAAAAAATATTAAAAAAAAAGAAAACAATTTGACAATGGGGTGAGTGGAGAGTAGCATGTTAGGTTAAGTGAATGAGGAGAAACAATCTCAGCCCTTGAGTTCAAGGAGAAAGCAACAGGGCCGGCTGGGACATGGAGATTAGAGATTTGAAGTTTTTCCCAGAGATTTTTCTGAAGCTCGACCTTAAGGATGAAAAAGTGTGTGTGGCTTCCACCTGGGCTGTGCCTTCTCACTTAAAACATTTTAAGAAATTAGTTATTGATTCAGCACGTGTGTGTGTGAACTTGGATCATACCTCAGTCTCAGACAACAAAACGTATGCTTTTGAAGCTTCATAGTAATCAAGGGCAAGGATGTAGCTCAGTGGGAGAACCTTGCTTAGAACATGAGAGACCTTGGTTGGCCCCTTAGCACTTCCACAATAAGTATTATTTTTAAAGAATGAATCAATAAGAGAAGTTTTTACTTAAAAATTATTTCAATGGCTAGACATTTTCAAAGTCTAATTCCAGTGCAGGCAAGGGTAAGACCTTCATTAAATGGATAAATACGAAAAACGAATACCAGTCATTTTTACTTCATTATTTAATCACATCTTACAAGGTCTTACTTAACATATTGGTATTACTGCTCAAGTTGGAGTAATAACGCAACAGCCACAAAGGGATAACATATAGAAGTCTTTTGATTCTTCCCTTTTTCTTCTTTATTTTCAAATAAACTTGTCAGAATTATGACAGTTTTCACCAAAATGATCCTGTTTCTATTTCTGTGACACCTCCACCCATATATGTGAATTTTTACACCAATCATTATCATGACAATGAAACAGACACTGTAACCGTCTTCTAAATTTTCAACACGCCAGACTTTTCATGAGCCAAGGGGAAGCATTTTTACTGCACTAAGCCTGAGAAGCTCAGCTGAAATATCCTTAGTAACAACAAAGACAGCCGCTGCTTTGAATTATGAAAGCTACGTCTTCAGATGTCAGCATTTCCTGACATCATGTTTAATATGCCCTACCTGGTTTTCATTACCAAGAGTTCTAGGTCAGAAAAAAATACTGTCAAATTTAATACCCTGTAGTGACTTTTACTGACTGGTAGAACAGGAAGTGTCTTAATACAGTGCTTGTAAAAATAACAAACATCTGTTTATCCTTTGCAATTAAATTGTTGAAGTAAATAATGACTCTGTTGACTATCTCAGTGGGGAGGTAACTGAATATTTTATATCAGTAAGCTCTCTCCCTTAGAATTTACCTTGCATTCTGATTTTATGGCTGCTAAAAATAAAATTCTCTTTCAGGTTTAATAACTCAAACATATTTTTACTAATTAATTTGACCATTAATGACAACATGTTTTTTCCCCATCTTCCGAGCTTTCTATGCCATAAGCAATATGTTTGAGAAAAAAAAAATCTGTTTCCTATGGACAGCACAAGGTGCTCAAATAGACCACAGATATCTCAAAGCTGAGTAGATAAATTTCAACAGAGGCTGGATGCTGCTGGAGCTTCAACATCTGAGTCCGTGTTTCCTATGATTAGCTGACTCAGTTTCCTCAAACATCTCTAGGCATGGTCTCTGTGCGGCTGTTTAAAGCACACGAGCCCTTTGTAGGAACCGTCATCTGTGGTTAGGGATAAAAAGGGTCAAGACCTTTGGTTCATACATTCAAAGTTAGGCAATTATCAAATGAACTGTAAGACATCATATTAAAATATAATTAATACAATAGCCATATTTATTTGTATGGCCTCAAGACGACAATATCCCTAACTTATTGGATATCAGCTAAAATACAACCCAAAGCCATTATATTGTTAAATTAAAAAGAATAAAATAAACCAAGATTGTCTCTCTACAATTCGAAATACGTTCTTTATCTTTGAAGGTGATCAGAAGGAATTTGTTCATGTGACAAACTTAAATTTGTGAGTAAATTTAAATTTCTTGAGTGCCCTTCTTGAAATTTAGAAGAAAACAGGAGTACAGCCTCTCTCATGACAGATGTTTCTAGAAATTAAGTTGAGTAAGGATTTAGCCATTGATGATGGACTTCCCCAGTGTTCCTGAGAATTGGCCAAATTCTGTTGAAGTTCAGAAATAAAATTTTCTCTTTCCAAATAATTCTTCTGCCTGGAGCATTCATGTACAACCAAAATTATATCAGTGGCCCTATTTTTAGAGCCTTTGTGAGTGACTTGTGGTAGCATCTAATTCCAAGCACCACCTGCGTGACAGGAATTGAAAAGCCAACGGGAGAACTCATGCTCTTTTAATTTATTACAGAGAAAGAATTTGCTTCCCTTTTTTAACCCTGTGTAATATAGTCAGTCATAAAACTCAGTTCCGGATTAGGAGGATGAATGCATAAGCCAAAGGATATGTTTAACTAGATACAGTATGTTACACACTCAGTGAAAAAAACTGGACATGCTCACAAAAATATAAATGAGCAACAGGATAACATATACAACACCTGATTTTTCCCACTACTATACTTTTGAATATTCCTCAAATATCACCCTCAGGTTCAAGTTGTGGCCACAAACAAAACACTCCATAAGTCCATATGCAAATAGCTGCCACCCTTAACATTCTGTATAGAGAAGGTGTTTGCTACAAGTATCCCAATACTTAAATACATCCTGCCAATCTCATTTGGCACTAAGTATTATCCATATAGATGCTTCCTGGTTGGTGAACATACCTGTCTATGCACGCTCCCTTCAGTTCCACAGGTTCTCAGCATTAGAAACCGAGGACCACAGCTGCCTGTCATGCCTGGTTTCCCATCAGAGCCCTAGCACACTATCAAGTGAAGGCCGCATGCCTATTAGGTTTGGTCCTGTGAAGAATAGGGAAAAGTCAGTACCCAGCCCTGATGAGGCAAAGCAAGTCTGTTCAACGTGATCAAAAAGACACCTTAGGTCCACTGTGGGACTGTGTGCGGAACACCTAGCTTACTTAAAAGTTTTCCCACATTGCATTTTAAGTAATGCTAAACAAATGAGACAGTTTGATTTCCAAAACTTCATTATATTTCAAAACATAAACTTTTAATAACAACTACATAGATTTATCACCAGACAACTATGAAAGAGAACATATTAACAATAAGCAGAAATAACAGGTAATGAAATGTTAATTATAATTCATTGAAGTCTGGTTTTTTTTTTCTGTCTTTCTGCTCTCTTTTTCTGTTTTTCTTCTTTATAAAATAACACTTTGATCCTTTCCATCCATTCTTTCCATGTATATGAAGTATGTATCTTCCTGGCTTTGGGTAACTAAATAAATTAGTGAGTATAAGGACGAGGGAGACATTTTGTAAGCTTTTTGTACATTTTAGGTAAAATGAAAAAGTCATGGATACCAAAGAAATTTCAACAGAAACCAAAAGCAAAATGCCTTCAGTTATAGTATGACATCATTTCCTTATTGTTGTTTATCTCTGAATTTGTAACTTTTGAAACTAACTGTGAAATTTGTCATGACAATCTCTAACTAGACTCTATAAACTATTTCTAAACTAATATATTTGTGAAGAAGTCTTATCACTAGATATATACTCCTTTTAGTCTTGTAAGGTGTCTACAGAAGCAGCAAACAAGTGCCTTCTACTTTCAGGGGCATTGACCAGACCTAAGTTGTTGCTTTAACAAAACTCACCTTGGTATGAAGGAGTGCATCAGATACAGAACCACCACCAAAACCAGAACTGCATAGCCGGGACCTGTCCAGCAAGCTTCAAGTTTGGTACCCCCAGAGTTTGCTCTGTCTCTGCTGATAACAGGGCTGCGAAGTGCTCTGTTTCCTCTTTTCTCTATCGAAGAATTGTCTATATACTTACCAATTAGTATTTCTCTTTTTCTGCTCCTCCTTTTGTTGGGGTCCTGGGTGTGTCTCCAGCCTAGTCATAGAGAACAGAATTTATCTGCCCCACCAAGCCTGCAGTGAGTCAAGCGTTTGATTCCCACTTACTGAGAAGTAAGGGTGGCTACCGTGATGTAATACAACAGCTGTGAGCCTTATCTCTGGGTACACTGTTTGAGTTACTCTTTCATCATCAGAGCTGCAATTGTTGAGAAGTCACCTGCAGTTTCCCTGACAATGGAAAGGCCACATGACTGCTTCTTGGAGGATGATTCCCAAGAAATGTGGCAAAAGGCTTGCCTCCTCTGGGTAGCCAGAATCCACTAACTCTGCAAGCCTCAGTCTCTGGGGGTGATAGTGCGCTGCCTTTGGGAGTCAGAGCATTTAAGAAGCTTCATCAGGATGCGAAGGCACCATGTGTGGTCATTACTCCAACAGTAAGTTCCTATGTTGACAGGTTGCAAGGCCTGGCACATGGGCAGTTTCCTCCACCCGAGCCTGACGTGCATTTCTCGGGCCCTCTGACTTTGGCTTTGTTATTAAATCCTGCACCCTTAAGTGAACTTGTTGGGAGATTGTCCAGGGGTCTCAGTGTAATAAATTGCTAGAGTCTATCTAACTTGACCCAGCCCATCCTTTATGAGCCCTGACAGTGAGTTCCCAAGGCACACTCCACATACTTAGTGACTCATCTCCCCGTTTTCAGTAGAGCCCCAGCCCTTGTTGTGGTACTTCAGCTGATACAGATACCCTTAGGTTTTCCTGCCCTTGGCTCTTTTCTGGGTGTTTTAGTCTGGGAAATTTCAAGCAGAGTGAGTAGCAGAGCGAACTCTTTTTTTTCCCCCTTTAATTAGGACTTAGAACAGTGCTTCTCAACCTTCCCAGTGCAGCGACCCTCTAACACAGTTCCTCATGTTGTGGTGACCCCCCAGCCATACAATTATTTTGTTGCTACTTCATAACTGCAATTTCGCTACTGCTACAAATTGTAAGGTAAATAGGCTACCTGCAACTCCTGCAGGGGCGCGACCCTCAGGTTGAGAACCACCAGCTTAGCATGCATCCACAAGATGCATTCGTTGAGTGTATTGATACTAGTACTGCCTCTGAAAGACCAACTGCAGACTCAGCTGTCGGAGTACCTGGTGCAGTAATCCTAGACCCCAGAGAACCCAGCACAAAAGCCTTTCAGAGAAGAGAGGCAGCCATCCCCTCTGAGCAGATGCAGAGAGGCCCCTGGGGAGGCTAGATCAATGTTCCTGTTTGTGAGAGGATAAATGATGAGTCCCCTGAAGGACATTTCCACACGGCTCAGCGTCCACACGGCGTAAGTACAGTGCTATGTTGGTTCTTGGGAGTTCCCAAGGTAACCATTTTAAACAGTTGCCAAAGTGAAACCAGATCAATTATTATTTGATGACCTGAAAAAATTGTGATTTTCTTTGGGGAAAGAAGAAGTGAAACAAACAACAGAAAAAGTTCCTGTTCTTTGCTGAGCGCTGCTCAGGAAAGTTCAGGTGAGTTTCAGCCATCTGGCCTACTTGTCAGAGTCCAGCATATCTTAGTTTAGATGCAATACATTTATCATTAAAGAACACTGAACATATTTATGCATCACTGTGAGGACAGTATTATGTGTCCTGAGGGGCTGCTTTTAACATATAATATATTTCTCACACGTGTTCACTTCCAATAAATCTACAAAATTCAAATATGCACCATGCCAGACCCTCTGAAGACTTTCAGAAAATTATTCTGGCTGTGCCCCTGTATACCAATTTTTCCAAGGGGATGATTTGATGCTTTAACTTACTACACCAATAAAAAGCACAAATAATATGCTCATATTTCTCTCATGTTTTCCTGTCAACTCAAAGGAAATGAAGAAAGGCAGTAATTTGCATGGTTTCTATTTCATGGCATCAGCTTCATTCTTTAAGATAAAATATGTGTCCAAAGACATAGTGGAACATTCAAGAAGAATTCACAAAATTAGTTTTGTTTTTGTTCTTAATGTGTCGCATTCCTTAAGAAACGAAACAATGAGGATTTACTCGTTGGCCTAGATTAAATCTGAATTGTCCTTACATGGGGAGTAAGATGCAATGGCTTCCTTTTGAGCTCTGCCTAATGTGCTTATTAAAGTGTGATAGGTAGACCAAGGTTTATACATAAGGGACAGAAATGCATCTCAGCCTTCCCTGCAATAGGAAAAGTAATATAGGGATGGGTGAGATACATACAGCTCCTCAAGCTTCACTCATTTGGGTAGTAAAATTGATGATTATGGTAAGTTTCTTTCTGTGTCTTTTTTTTTCCTTTTTATTTAGGGTCTTATGTAACCTAGACTAGCAACAAACTAGCTGTGTAGTCAGGCATGAGCTTGAACACATCTAAGTAGTGGGTTACCTCTATGCCCAGCATTACCAAGAGTTTTTGATAAGTAACTATTATGGAGAAAGCAATAGCAGAGTGGACACACATGCACACACACACTTTTATAATGTCAATTTTAGTCACATGAAGAGTAGGAGGAGGGAGAACATCTAAGTTGTAGGTCTCCTAGCTATTCACTGAGAACAGATACCATGGTATGTCCGTGGTCGTGACCAAAAGGTGTTTGTTTCTAACCAGCATGTCCGATTTTTCACTGGAGTCTGGCTTATTTTTACATCGGGTTTCAGATCACATAGTGTGTTCAGGTTTGTTCCAGGCATTTGTAGGACTTTTGGAACTAGGACTACTCCAGGCATATATATTTACAGTGATAGCAAAAGTGCCAGAGGGCAAGACCAACCATTTACACTCATGTTGCTTATCTTCTCAATGATATTATAAGGCTGCGGTCATATAGCAGGATGGATCTAAGAATCTAAAGTCTCAGGTCCAAAGTGTCCTCTGCCATCTGCACTTGTCAGTGTGGTCAGTGAAACAAACGTACAGGTCAGTGAAAACTGAGAGTAAAAGAATTCCTTCTAATGCAGCAGGATTAATATTTCCTTTACTTGGTCGTGTGTTTCTCATATACTACATTTTTTTTACAAGTGTATGAACAAAACTACTTAGAAATATTAGAGACATACTGATCAACAGGAAATATCTGACAATCCAGAAGTAAACTCTTAGATCTATGATCAATTGATATTTTTGCATATGATGTATACGGTATGTGTATATAGAGTTGTGTGTGTGTGTGTGCATGTGTGTGTGTGTGACTTCAAACTTGGCATCTGGCATTCTCATATATGTCTCCATTTTATTTATTGAGGAGGGTTTTCTTAAATGAGTTTACATCTGGACAGTAAGCTAGTCTGACTAGCCAGCTTGTCCTGGAGCTCTCTGTCTGCTTCAGTGTGCTGACACTACAGGAAGACATCACAAGTACCCAGTCTTTATATAGGTTCTGGAGATCCATATTCTAATCCTCTAAATTCTGGTCTTCATGCTTGCGCAGCAAGTACCTTGCCTACAAAGCTGTCTCTGCAGTCCAGCAAGGTGATTTGTAAGAAGGGTGCCAAGACAATTCACTGGACGAAAGCTCAGCCTGTTCTAGAAATAGTGCACATACACACACAGAAGACTGATACAGAATTTATTTTACAACTTATACAAAGATCAATTTGACAGAGATAAAGCAGAGGGGCAGAAGAGGTGTGATGGCTATTATTGGTTGTCGACTTGACTACATCTAGAATTAACAAAGATGCAGCATCTGGGTATTGTTTTCTTTTTTAAATTTATTTATTTATTATGTATACAATATTCTGTGTCTGTGTATATGCCTGCAGGCCAGAAGAGGGCACCCGGCCTCATTACAGATGGTTGTGAGCCAACATGTGGTTGCTGGGAATTGAACTCAGGACCTTTGGAAGAACAGGCAATGCTCTTAACCACTGAGCCATCTCTCCAGCCCCAAGCATTGTTTTCTTAATTAAATCACTTGAAATGTAAGACTCACCTTTAATCCAGATCCTTTGAGGTGGAAAGATCCACCTTTAATCCGGGCCATACCTTCTGGTGATGGCCTACATAAAGAACATGGAAGAAGCAAGTTTTTACTATGTTCTTGCTTGTCCTTGATCTTGTTTACTGAGCAACTGGATTCTTGGATTTTTCATTTGTAGACAAGTATTGTTGGTGTTGAACTAGCTGAACCTCAGACTGTAAGCCAATTCTAATACATCTCTTCTCTTTCTCTCTCTCTCCAGTACGTGTGTGTGTGTGTGTGTGTGTGTGTGTGTGTTCGTACACACACAATCAGTTCCGTTCCCTTAGAGAACCCTGACTAATATAAGAGGGAAAAGTATAAAATACTCAGAAGAAGACAAGCATAAGTCTTCTGGGTTTTTTGGTTTGAATAAGAATGGCCCCCATAGACACATATATTTGAATACTTAGTCATCAGGGAGTGGCACTCTCTGAAAAGGGTTTGGAGGTGTGGGCTTGCTGGAAAAGTTTATCACAGGGGTGGGCTTTGAGTTTTCAAAGGCCCAATCCAAACCCAGTCTCTGTCTTTTACTGTTCCTGTCTCTATCTCTACCTACGAATCAGGATATAGCTCTCAGCTTCTGTCCCAGTGCCTATCTGCATGCCAGCATGCTTACTGCTATGGTGATAATGGACTAAACCTCTGAAACTGTAAGCAAGCCCCCAACTAATTGCTTTCTTTACTAAGAGCTGCCTTGATCACAGTGTTTCTTCACATTAATAAGACAGTGACTAAGACCATGAGCTTGAACTGTGCAAATATTTTTTTAATGACTCACAAAGCTGCAAATAACAAAACAGGAACAGGTCATCTGAGATTTCACAAAGTTTAAAAGATTTTGTACTTAGAAAAGTCCCTTCAAAATTTTTTAAAGATACAACAATAAAACGAAAAATAATCTGTTTGAATTCATCAAAGAATTTGAGCAGCTATACACCCATAGAAAATATACCTAGTCAGTGTGCATATGAAAAAATGCACAGATCGTTAGTTGTGTGGGATCTTCATATCAAATGACAGAGGGGCAACCTCTTTATACCCACTAATGGCGAAGATACAGACAGTAACAAGTATGGGTGAAGAACTTCCAATATCTTTCCTAAGGTTGCAAATAGTGCAACCCAGCATTCCCAGGCAGACACCCACCCAAGAAGACACATACAAACTCATGTGTGGTAGATCTGCAAAGCTCTTAGATTCCGTAAAAGAGGTTTCTTTGTGGATGGCAGCCAACACAGAAATTGACAACGAGTCAGAGTGCAGAAAACAATACCCATGGAGTACTCATCCATACACAAAACATCTGCATCATACTTCTTATCCCCAGGTCTCAGGGACTGTCATGGAAGAGAGGTGTGGAAAGATTAAGAGCCAGATGTCGGAAAAGACTAGGGCAAAGTAGTGTCTTCTGAACATAACAGGATCACTGCACCAAAGAACTCAGCAGTGATGGTTGTCTGCATAAGACCTCAGGATCAGGCCAGTCAACAGTCCAGTGCGGAAGGACGAAAGTCTCATGAAATCCAACCCTTAGCTGAGGAGCTAGTGACTCTTGATGGGGACTGCAGGAGGGAGACCCAGTTTTGTTTAAGGTTGTGTCCTCTTGTAAGTCAATTATGTTCCTATGGATGGCCATATACCCATGAGTATATGGACAGAACAAATAGGATTCAAAGGAGATGTAAAGTTGGCTGGGGGCATGGGGTGAATCTGGGAGAACTTAAAAGAGGAATAGGAATGAATATGACCAAAACACATTGTCTTCTTGCATGAAATTCTCAAAGAGCTAATACAAACATATTAAAATTTATATAAATATTCATAGCATTATTTGTGATAGCCAAAAAATGGAAACAACTTAAGCATCCATCAATTGATAAATAGATAAATATGTAGTACATGGCTTTGAAAATGACTCGGGGGTAAAATATTGCCTCACCAGCGTGAGGACCTGAATTCAAATTACAGACCCCTTGTTTGAAAAAAAAAAAGACAAAAAGCATGATGAGTGTCTATAATCCCAGCACTATTGTGGCAAGATAGAAGTCAGAGACAGGAGAGTACCTGAAACTTATAGGCATTCTATCCTATACAAACATCCAGTGGAAAAACAACAAAAGAGGCACTGTCTCGAACAAGGTAAAACACTTGAGATCACCCTCTGTCTTCCACAAGCATACCATGATACAAGCATCACCCCCACCCCTGTCCCCCTGCCTCACAACACACACACACACAGAGAGAGAGAGAGAGAAAGAGAGAGAGAGAATATATAGTATAAGCGTCAATGGCATATTGATAAGGAATGAGAATGAAGTACTGATCCATGCTATAAAATAGATGATCTTTAAAAACAAGAAGCTAAGTCAGGTTGGTCAGGAAGTACCAACTCATGATTCCATTAAAAAAAAAAAAGATTTAAGATTTATTTATTTATTATGTATACAGTGTTCTATCTACATGTTTGCCCGCAGGCCAGAAGAGGGCGCCAGAACAAGCTAATCTACAGAGGAAGAAAATCAGCTAGTGCTTGTGAATTCAGCCTTAAAGCGGGCACAGTGGGGAAAGTGTGTAGAACATGAACACTAACCACAATTTAGTGTGAGTTCTTGGGGTAATAAAAACATTTTATGCTGTGTGTGGTGACAGCAACTCGACCAATTTTTTAAAAATTCACTGAGTTACATACTTTACATATTTTATGGCATGAAATTATGTGACAGTACGACTGTCATAAAAGATATTTCCTGATCCGAATCCCAGGAAGTTATTGGGAAAACTAGTGGAAGCTGAGTGTATGCAGACTCATCATGTTTCCCTGAAATTCAAACCTCGTTTTTATCCAGCAGAGACTCCCAGAGGTGGAAGCTTTCCCAGGTCTTTATCTGGCAGCTAGGTCATTGCTCTGCAAGTCAGACAGGAAATCAGCCTAAGTGTATGAGAGCTAACAAATGGACTGGGGGATTCTTCATAGGTCAAGCGCTCTTATCCCTGGTGCAACTGTGATGGACTGTGTTCACACCTGTACCTACATAACAGGCTGAGTGAGGTACTGCCTGTGTCTGTAACCCCAGGGCTAGAGGGACTGGAGACAGGATAATGGCTGGGGCTTCCTGGCTGCCAGCCTAGCAGAAAGCAGTCAAGGTCGCAGGGAGAGGTCTTGCCTCAAAAGATAGAGGAGGAGCCTGGAGGTGGTGGTGCAGGCCTTTAATCCCGTCACTCGGGAGGCAGAGGCAGGCGGATCTTTGTGAGTTCGAGGCCAGCCTGGTCTACAAGAGCTAGTTCCAGAACAGGCTCCAAAGCTACAGAGAAACCCTGTCTCGAAAAACCAATAAATAAATAAATAAAAAAGATAGAGGATACCGAACGCCCTCTTCCAGCCTATGCACACACAGCATACACAGAACACAAACATACAAAGAAAAGAACAAAAGCTGTGCAGTTAAACACCCTACTAATGACCAGTAGCATTTTGTTTCAGTGAAGAAACTCTTTGCCTCATTGTCTTTTGCTATGCATGCATCACAGCAGTCCCATAAACCTATTTTACAGGCGAGTAAACTGAGGCTTGGAGAATTGACATAGCACAGCATCTTTGTGATGCTTCCCAAATCCACATGGACTGGGATAAGATGGCAGAAACCTTCTTTCTACAAACATCACCGTTATTTTTTGAAGAGGATAAGAAGTGGATGACTTGGATGGAATGTTCAGCTGCCAATGGCTGGTGCACAATTCTTCCGGAGAGCCCTCTGATGAATTCACCATTCAGTCCGAATATCCTCTGGTCTGCGAAGCCGTCTCCTATCTCCCTCTTGCTCACTGACTGCAGCTTGCACATTTCTAGTTTGTGCTGTTACTGAACTGATATTGATGCTCGTACTTCTGTCTCCACTGCAGCAATGGCTGCTAGCGCCATCGCCCATCTCAAATCTGAAGCACACAAAGCAGGTTTGGGTGCTGCAAGAAGGGAGGCCATTTCTGCGTTGGCACTAGGTTGGTCCCTGTGAACCTACACTTAGAGCTAAACAGTGCAGTGGAGAACGGCTCTAAGACACTGACTTTAGATTCCTCCTTACTCTGATCTGAAACTGCTGAAAACTCAGAATTTGTAGGTGATTATTTTGTCTTTACCCTTGGGCCTCTGTTCTCTTAAAAATTATTGAAGTTCTATCTTTTAAAATTAATGACCCAGTATGAAATTTCAGAGCAACTCAAATTGATTCGTCTATTTACTTACCTCTTTTAAATGTAAAATAAAATTGCATTTGTGTGTAAAATCCCCCAGCACCAATGGAAACTGCGATTCTACATTTGCTGAGAAATATCTTTATTTGTCCTCTGGGAGATCTTAAACTTTAGTTGGCTTCTATTAAACTTTTATGAGTACAAAACTAGGGAATGACTTTTCCTTCAAACAGGTACTTTTCGTTATTTCACAGAAGAGCACACATGCCTGAAACAGAACTTTTGCTTCAGCAAATTACTGTGTGTCTCTTACAGAGAAAAGGCCAAAGGGGGGATGGAGCGGGAGAGACAACTGCCAGCACTCCTGAACTGCAGACTGTAACATCAGGTCACAATCATATTATTTCCCGGCTTATCTAAATATTGCCTCAAATGTCTTCCTCAAGTGGGTGGCATTGCTATTAACTCCCAGCACGGTGAGAAGAGTCCATCTGCCTTCTCCGGCAAGTGTAAAGATGTCGCTGCTTCTAGCAGGAGGGTAAAGTGAGCAGGGTGGAGGCTGAAGGGCATTCTGCTTATATTCAGCTGTATGTTTGGTTTTGGTTGTGTGTGCTTATGTAAGCGTGAGGTGGGTGGGTATGTCTGTCTGTCTGTCTGCCTTTGTGCAACAGTAAATGTGCATGTGTATGATGTGCGTGTGTGCACATGTGTGTGTGTACGCACATGTGTATGTATTTGGGACAGAGTTCAATCTCTAGTATTATTCTGTAGGAACCTGATCATCTTATTTTAGGGGACAGCATCTCTCAGCACCTGTCAGTTCTCTTACACTGACTGGTCATCAGTAAGCTCAAGGTAACTACCTACTTCTGCTTCCCCAATTCTAGGACTACAAGTGTCTGCCCTTGTGCCTTGCTTCATTTCACAAGGTTCCTGGGGTCTGAACTTAGTTCCTCATGCTTGGCCATCAAACACATTACCAATTTGCTGTTCCCCCAGTCCCTGAGCTGCATTTGTGATGGAAATCACACAAAGTACCTAAAGCCAAAAAGGAGAAGTCAGGAAAGTACTTGGTGTTATCAGATGCAGCTAAAGTTATCACACCTTTGTGGATCGTTCTGTGGTGTTCCTTTTCCTCCCAAGCTGCCTAGCCATTGAAGAACGCCCTTAGAGGTCTCACAGGCAGGATGATGGGCGAACCCAGAAATCAGCCTACTTCCATAAAACAGAGAATTAAGGCAAGACATTTTCTGTAGAAAGACCATCTTAGGATATCTTGATAAACAAATCCGGTTGCCCATGTCCTTGTGACAGGGTGGCAGGAAGAAGCAGAAGGGAATGAGCTGTGCTCTCATCTTTGAAAGTGGAGAAAGAAATCTTGGATCTAGAAAAAGCACACAGAATCCCCAGAGTATTCATAAGGAACCCCACTCAATAAACTTGTTTTAGAATTTTGTCCTTGAGGTAGTATGACTTAGAAGTGTCTCCCACAGACTCAGGCATTTGTACTCTTGGTCCCCAGTTGGTGGTACTGTGCTGGAAAATTTAGGAGGTGGGGCCTTGCAGGAGGAAGTACCCCACTGGAGGCCAGCACTGAGACCTGGTAAATCACCTCACTTACTGTATGCTCACAGTCAGGGGATATGCGCTCTCAGCCTCCTGCCATGCTGCCTGCTTCTTACTGCTGTTTCTTCACCATGGTGGAGACTTATCGCTTTGAAAACAAAAGTCAAAATAAACTCTGCCTTCTGTAAGTCACTTCTGGACTTTGTGCTTTCACAGCAAGAGAACAGTAACTAATGCAGGCTTCCAGAGCTGTGAGATGATGCATTGATGTGGTTTCAAGCCATTACGTTTGGTGTAGTTGGCTATGGCAGCCACAGGGAGCTAATGCAGTGGGTTGCCAGTGTTTTCCTCTCCTCACTCATCTTTAGCTTTTCTCAGTTTTCTTCTGGTTACCATTCATTTTTCTTTTGCCCCCAGTGCCTCTCTTGGCCCAAGTGCACGTGTATATCAGCTCCAGCCTCCTCCCCAGGCCTTCATGCTACCACTGTGCAGTGATCACTCTTGGGAAAACACAAGTGAGTTTATGAAAACCCCTTCTGTAGTAAACCCATTAATTCTTTACTCTTAAAGTTGAAAATACATTCAGTGTCATGATGCAGTGTTACCCAGTCTGATCTCATCTCTGTGACCTCCTCCAGTGTAATCAGTGTTGAGTAACAGTTCTGAGACAGAATGCTTGCTTGAATCCAAAATTACTCTTGAAGCCTTTGATGACTGTTCTTAGTTATCAATTCGACTATATCTGGAATTAACTGAGGCCTAAGGGGTTGGGTAAACCAATGAAGGACTTTTCTTAATTAAAATCACTTGAAGTGGGAGGACCGTCCTTTGATATAGATTTTTTTAAGACCAGAAGATATACCTTTAACCAGATCTTTTGAGGTGGGAAGATCTGGGCCACACCTGCTGGCAGTCTGTGTAAAGGACAAAGGAAGGAATCTTGCTCTCCTTGCCTGTTCTCTCTCTCTCTCTCTCTCTCTCTCTCTCTCTCTCTCTCTCTCTCTCTCTCCCTCGCTGGTTGGTGAGTCCATTACTTCACTGGCATTAGAGTTTTCTTTGGGATCTTGGCATGTATTGTAGATCAGCTAAGACACCCAGAGTTGGACTAAACAACTCTGGTCTTGACCCTTGTATTGGTAGACAGCCATTATTTGTCTAGTTAGACCACATCCTGTAAACCATTCTAATAAATTTCCTACATCTATTTTTTTTACATACATATATGTCTAGGTTGATTTTATTTCACTCTCCTGATTTTTCTTTTTAATCACATATTATCTTCTAGCTGATGAGTAATCGCCTTGATTGTGATTTTTCTCTAGAATAGTATTAACTTACAAGATCCTTACAGGGTACTCTGTACTATAATTATCTCACAGTATAAAGTACATACCCAGAGAGAATTCTTCCTGTGCTGTTTTGTGTTAAATACAAGTTCTTGTAAGCATTGCAGCTCAGATGGAAAGGTAACCTGGCGGTTAGGAGCAAAGGAATACCACAAAGTCACTGTAAGCTTCATAGCTTACAGCTGTGCTCCAGGAAAAGGGTTCCCCAATGCAAGTATAACAACTCTGCTCAGGCAGATTGGGGTTTCCCTAGAGAAGTTATCACAACTCTTCTCCGCTCTCCTCTGGAGAAGTGCTGCAGTTTTGCTCTGGTCCCTAGGAATGTAATAACTCTGCTCCTCTAGGGAAAAGTTTCCCCATGAAAGTGTTACAAATCTGTTCTGTTCCAGTTTGGTGAAAGTTGTTACAGCTGGGCTAGGCTCCAGGGAGTGTCACACTGCACAACAAACCTCATTCAAGAGATATATTGGGAAAGAAGAATCCAGGAGGGCGGTTGCCTCAGATAAGAAATAGCAGCAAACTGGACAGAGTACAGAACTTACATAGGGTTTCTTGGGTTGGTGTGTGGCTTTCCAGGGTAGCTTGCAACTGGAGGATTTTCGTGGTCTGATTCTGGGGCAAGCTCAGAGATTGGTAATCCCCTAGAGTCACACACGTGGCTAGGCCCTTCCCTTGAGAACTTCCAACTGTCAAGTTCCATCCATAGAACACTCTAATTTCCCCAATGGTTAAACCATGCCCCCACCTGGTGTAGGAGGACCTTCTTTCTATGTGTTGCTTGTATCGGTTAATGAATAAAGAAACTGCCTTGGCCTGATAGGTCAGAATTTAGGTAGGCAGAAAAGACAGAACTGAATTCTGGGAGGAAGAAAGCAGAGTCACAGAGAAGCCATGGATCCTCTGCCTGAGACAGATGCTGGTTAGAATCTTGCCGGGCGGTGGTGACGCATGCCTTTAATCCCAGCACTCGGGAGGCAGAGGCAGGCGGATCTTTGTGAGTTCGAGACCAGCCTGGTCTACAAGAGCTAGTTCCAGCGCAGGCTCCAAAGCCACAGAGAAACCCTGTCTCGAAAAACCAAAAATAAAAAAAGAATCTTTTCCATCTTTCCCAGTAAGCTACTGCCATGTGGCGATATACAGATTAATAGGAATGGGTTAAATCAAGATGTGAGAGTTAGCCAATAAGAGGCTAGAGATAATGGGCCAAGCAGTGATTTAATTAATACAATTTGTGTGTGATTATTTTGGGGCTAAGCTAGCCAGGCGGCTGGGACAAACAAGTGGGCCCTCCTTGCAACACCCACCCTGAGTTTTCAACATGGGTGTTGGAGGGAGCCCTTGTTTGTCCCAGCAGCCCAGCTAGCTTACACCCAAAATAACCACACAGAAACTGTATTCATTAAAATACTGCTTGGCCCATTAACTCTAGTTTCTTATTGGCTAATTCTTACATCTTAATTTAACCCATTTCTATTAATCTGTGTATCACCACTTGACTTTGGCTCACTGGCAAGATTCTAACCGGCATCCGTCTCAGGCAGAAGATCCATGGTGTCTTTCAGTCTGCCCTTCTTCCCAGAATTCAGTTCTGTCTTCTCCACCTACCTAAGTTCTACCCTATCAGGTCCAAAGCAGTTTCTTTATTCTGAAAGCAATACATGAACAGAAGAACCTCCTATACCACATGGGACTGGAATTTCCATATAAGACCTAACAAAGCTATTTTTTAAAAAATATTTATTTATTTATTATGTATACATTATTCTGTCTGTGTGTATATGCCTGCAGGCCAGAAGAGGGCACCAGACCTCATTACAGATGGTTGTGAGCCACCATGTGGTTGCTGGGAATTGAACTCAGGACCTTTGGAAGAGCAAGCAATGCTCTTAACCACTGAGCCATCTCTCAGCCCCTAACAAAGCTTTTTTTAAAAAAGAGTCTATGCACACAAAAGTAGAGCCAAAACATGACTTCCTGACAACTGCCTTTTCTCGGGTAGGCTTGATAATAGTGACAAAGAGAGGCATGGCTACCATAAACACAGGCACAGCTCTTTTATGAAGTTCTGCTATCAAACACTTAAATGAGGTTTATGAGCAGCAGGCTTCCTCTTGGTTACCGTGAGGACCCAACAACTCCCAGAGCTGGGGCGGTAAAATAGCTTCTTCTGTTGCCTGCACCATGGGTCTAAGCTCTCAGGAAGCAAAAGGAAAGAGTCATTCACCAATGCCATTCACCAACTCATATGCTAAACTGAGTTGTGCCATTTAAGAGTCAACTCATGCAATCAAAAAACAATACAGTTGTTCAGTAAAGACAGACCCAGATGAAAGAAACCTATAAACTGCTTACAGTGTGTTTAAAAATAGACCTAGGCTTGGGAGAGAGAAGAGAAAGGGTATATACAGTCATAGATTAAAAAATAGTTGAAAAATAATAAAATAACGTCCTTAAAAAAAGAAATAAAGTAACAAAATAAAAATAAATAAAAAGCCATGTAAAAATGAAAAACATGGTGAGTCTGGATTCTATATACTATTGTGTTGTCTTTAGAGCTTCTGATTGCTAATGAGGGAAAAGCAACTGCTAAGACACATTGGATTGTGAAAACTGTTGGATTAAACTAACCTATATTTTTTAAAAAATGTCTTGACTTCAAAATGGAACTAAAAAGAAACATTACGTTGGGGGAGAGGTGTAGACTGAAGTTTCTGTCCCATCCAGTCCCTTCAGCCTTTTAGTCCCAAAGAAACACACAGGGAATTATATTAATTATAAACTGTTTGGCCTATCAGCTCAAGCTTATTATTAACTAGCTCTTCCAACTTAAATTAACCCATAATTCTTGTCTATTTTTAGCCACGTAGCTTGGAACCTTTTCTCAGGAAGGCATTCTCATCTTGCTTCCTCTGCATCTGGCTGGTGACTGCTTCTCTACCTTTCCTCTTCCCAGAATTCTCCTTATCTGGTCATCCTGCCTATACTTCCAGCTGGCTACTGGTCAATCAGCATTTTATTAAATCAGTATGAGTGACAAATCTTTGCAGTGCCCAAGAGCATTACCCCACAGTAGAGAGGTCATATCTTTATTTCCACAGGAAATGAGAGGTTGTGGATTCATTTCAGGTTGATATGGATCATGTTTGATCAGGGAAGAATTACCCCCGCCCCTAAAATCCTGGCTACAGACATAAACAAATAAACCTAGAAAAACTACAAAACACATGACATATATTTTACCTGCTCAAACATAAAACAAGAAATCATCTTTAACAACTCGGATACACCACATATTCCATGATAGTAACAAATGTTACCTTTAAAAGTTTTATATTTTCAGAACAAGCGGACCAAACACCAATGAAAACAGATGACCCAGGTGATCCAACATTTCAGAAAGTCTCTAGTCTAGTTTCTGAATTCTGCATTCAGAACAGCTTCAAGGCTGCTGGCTGAGATGATCCAGCCTCACAGACTACTCCAGCCAAGAATGTAACCATTTATCCTGAATTTTCTCAATATTTCCCCCCAAAGATGCCAGTGCCCCCAGACAACAAGAAGCAGTCTAGAGAAAACAGCATCCACATTCCCAAAACATGGGTTATGGAAATTTGTTATCAATTAAGCAGGGTTGGTTATAAACTGTTAATGGTCATAGTCAGAAAAATAGGTAAATAAAAGAATTAAATTCAAAGGTCTCTTTCTAAAGAAGAAAAAGGGGAGATGATATAGAAATGACAGAAAAAAAGAGTATATTATTGAATCTACTTTACTCCAAAAACAACTATTAATCTCAAAATATTTTATATTACTATAGATTTTGGTTTACTGATACAAATTTAGAGTTATTTTGCTATAAAATATGTATGTTTCTACTCTTGTTTAGGGTATTGTGCTTATGCAACTCATTTTAAAATGTACAGCGGGGCAATAGTGGCACACACCTTTAATCCCAGCACTAGGGAGACAGAGGCAGGAGGATCTTTGTGAGTTGGAGGTCAAAGAACCTTCATATGGAGTTTGTTTTCTTTATAGCAAATGCTAGCCATTTGGGCAAGAAACTGCACTTGCTTCAATTGCTGATAGTGTACTGACCAAACTGGATTAGAAGGACACAAAAGACAGTGTCTGCCAAACTTTGCCAAGACAAGGTAAGAAAATTTTTCAAAATTCTCTACTTCTCAAAAATGTCTCTCAGATATTCTAGGCCTATAGGATGAAGATGGATGCCCAATGTTACAAAAGAAAGTAGGTGATTGTCCAGGTAGCCAGTTATTTCTGTCATCTTTTAATTTAGGAAGTCCCTTGTTCTGTACTTCCTGTTTACTCAGGTAATATTGTATTCTTCTCAGGTCTTTGATGGGGTTGACAGCTAGATAATTACAGTTACTTTTCTTTCTAATCATGGTAGAAAGCAAATTAGGTACAAAATTCTGGAACCTTCAGGAGAGGACAGCTGAAGGATTATTTTCTCTATTTTTCCAAATATAAATGGACTGGATATTGTAAATGTAATTCTTGATAACTGTTTTTGTTGTATATAATTTTACTATTTAAATGTAAAACGTTCTTTTTTAATTAGAACAAAAGTGGGAAATGTGGACTATTCCTTTACATGCGTGAATATATGTCACTGTAATTAGGTTAATTAAGAAATTGACTGGCCAATAGCTGGACAGGTAGAGGTAAGACAGGACTTGCAGACAAAAAGAGGGCACAAAGAAAAAGAGGAGGAGTCTGAGAATTGTGAGAAAACACACACAAAAAGGAGACTTCAATTTCCCAAACTCCAAAAGGCAGTCCAAAAAGACAGACATGGACTCAACTTATCTATAGGAGGATTTCTGGTAGTTAAATAAAACACCAGCATTCCTCAGAAACTCTGCTGATGTTTTATTTAACTACCCCTGCTGCTGCCCCTCTACCAAAAGGAGTCATTTTCCTTGTCACAGGCAGAAGGAACAAATGGCTACCCAAATTAGCATACTAAAGCCAGTGCTGGCCTCAGGGCTCCCTCAGTACCTCAACCACGTTTCTGAGTCCCTGCTACCATCCTAATCCTCACCTCCTCTTGGAATTTTCAGTTTTAGTTTTTAAATTACCATCTTTGATCAATTTATAGTTGATTTTGTGTGCATATGAGAAATAACGATCTACATTTGTGGATATGAGCCTTTCTTTTCTCTAGTATTTCCAGCACTTTTGGAAAAAAAAAATAAGCCATTTATAGCCCTGTGTGTTCATGCCTGAGTCTTCCATTCTATTTAATTAATCTACATGTCTATTATCGAGCTAGTAGCATGCTATTTTTATTACTGCCTCTGTAATATAACTTGAAGCCAGATGTGGCTTCAAGCCTTCAGCCTTACTCCTTTTGTAGAGATTTGCTTTGACTATCTCAGATCTTTTGTGTTTTCAGAGGTATTTTAAGTTTGTTTTACATATGTGTGTTGGTTTGAATGTAATTGGCCCCCATAATCTCATAGGGAGTGGCACTCTTACAAGGTGTGGATTTGTTGCAGTAGGTATGGCCTCCTTGGAGAAAATATGTCATAACAATAGGAGGTGGACTTTGAGGTCTTAAATATACTCAAGTCAGGTCTCAGATTACTTTCTGTTGCCTGTGGGTCAAGATGTAGGAATCTCAACTCCTTCTCCAGCACCATGTCTGTCTGTATGCCACCATGTCATGTTATTATGATAATGAATAAACCTGATAAACTTGTTTTTCTTTTATAAGAGTTGCCCTGATCATGGTGTCTCTTTGTAACAATAGAAGGCCTAACTAAGACACTATGTCTCTGAAGAATGATATTGGTATTTTGATGGGAATTGCATTAAATCTGTGGATTGTTTTTGGTAAAATGTTCATTCTAGCAACCCATGAGTGATCTTTCCTTCTAGGGCCTTTGATTTCTGTGGGGGTGCTTTTAAGTTCTCATACTGGTCATTTGCTTCCAGGTTAGGTTTACACTAGATATTTTAGAGGTAACTTTGAATGGGAATGCTTTCATGATCTCTTCTCCACGTTAGTGGTTTGTAGGAACATGTCTTTTCTTAAGTGTTAATTCGATACTCTACTACTTTGCTTCAAGCACTTATCATTTGCAGGAGTTTCCTGATGGAAATTTTATTAGTTTGGAGATGGGAGTTTGCCCTATTAGACACGTTATCTTACCTCAGTGGAGTTATCTCTTCTTATATCCTAATATTATCAACTTAGTCTTGTGGGCTAAGTCGAGGATTCTGAGCTTAGCTTCCTTTAGGCTTTGGACTGAGTCACAACTGTGTCTCTGAATCTCGGAGTGGGACAGGCAGTCTGTCGTTTCGAAATGTAGATACCCAAGTTCCCTGAAGATAAGGAATGATAGGAAACACAAAATATTAAAGCGTACTCGTTTATCAAGGAAATCTTTTAGAAAGATGAAGGAATTTCAAGTCTCAGATTTGTTTTCCACTCTCTCCACTTTGCAAAGGACTTCATCAAATCCAAGTCCTTCCCGTTGCCTGGCGAAGCCTCCAAACCAGGTAGCAACGGTCACGCAAAGTTGGTAACTGTTCAGATAAGGCGTGCTGGGGGTTTCAAGCACAGAAAAGTGCACGTTGCTTATTTTAACCATTCAAAGCCCCAAAGGATGCCAGTCTTGCGCGCAGGCGCAGGACGAGCCCGCGCCTCTTGGAAAGCCCTGCCCTTCCCGGAGGAAGTGGGCGGAACCTCTCGTGGCGTCTCATTTGCTGCGGTGCCTCAGTACGTTCGACGTCACTGCGCCGGGACCCGGAAGTGCGCGGGTGGGTCAGAGGCCTTCGGCGAGGGAGCGCTGCGTTCCTAAGGAACCCTGGCGGCTCCGCCGGTACCGCGTGCGTCCGAAAGCCCTTGGGGGATGGCGGGAGGTCGAAGCTGCTCCCCCCTCTTGGCGACCCCGTTCTCTTCACCTAGCCGTGGGTGGCGGCCGCGTCCCGGAGCCGGTTGCCGGCGGGTTTCAGAGTTAAATTAGGAGCGAAAGCAGGCGTTTCAGACCCACGTGGCCTGCTCCAGCGTGCCTGTTCCGGGGCGCGTCACTTTCCTCGGGCTCCTTTAAGAGCTACGGCCCGCCGAGGCCACCCCGCCATGGTCCAACTTTGGAGGCGGCAACCCTGAGGTCGACGTTGGGTGGAGAAGGAGGGTGATGAGCGCGTGTAACTGATGTGTTTTGGAGACCAACTGTACCTGCCGGCCTAATATTTCATTTTCGGGGACTCTCTTCCCCTTCTGCTTCCTATATAAATAAACGTGTCAGGAGTACAGAACTGGGTAGCTGCCATCTGAGACATTTAGTATTCCTTAAAGGGTCACTTCCAGGTTCTTCTCCAGAGAGGGTTTTGCTAGTTGACCTGCCTGACAGTATTTGTTTGCCTTCATTTTGAAGTTTAATTGGCGTGCCCGTGTGTTTGCCTTGTAGATGTGTGGTTGGTGACTGTCTCCAGATGCAGAGGCGCCTGTTTCCTTGGCACAGGCAGGTCCTGAACTGTAGTTGGAGTAGGTTGTGCCTTCTAAAGCGACACCTATTTACGATGAAGTTGCAGTCTCCAGAATTCCAGTCACTTTTCACGGAAGGCTTGAAGAGCCTGACAGGTGAGAGGTTAAGGTAGCCTTCTGTGCTTTGGAGTTGTTCACCACAAATAAAGGGGAAACGTCTTTTACCCAGTTTTGAGGTAATTATTTTGGGGCTAATAAAAAAAGGCCTACTTGGGATAAATTGAAAATCATAAACCCAATCACTAGAAGTGGGTAGTTGACTGCAGCATAAAGCACAGCTTTTCTGTGTCTCCAAGAAATCCCCATTTACCCATCATGAGACCCAACACCTCTAGACGTGTGTTCTCCTGTATAGAAGAGGAAACACCTGCTTAGGAAGCGAAGTTCCTTTTCGGTTTCCCAAATAACCGAAGGAGTTGGATTTCAAAATTGCAGAGTCTGATGTCATACAGTTTGTAAACAGTGAAGTTACATTTTCTTTGTATGATTGCTTTCTGAGAGAATGGAAGGAACTAAAATTATGTCCTCTTTTTCTTTGTGAGCACCTATAAAGCTTGTCTGGGAGGCAGACAGAAAATGGCTGTGGCTACAGTTTTGTCAGTATTGGTCTTTAATGTGAGCAAATGACGTTGAAGCAGCCCATAGCTGCGATTTAAAGCTTGTGGGTATGCTAAGAATGGTTTCCAGGAATACACTGAGTTGTGTGGGTGTGTAAAACACCTAGGATGCTCTTGAGGTGCCTTTTTATTATTGGGAAGAGTAGAGTGCATGTCCTGTGTCGAGTCAGAATCTACTTGTAGAAGTCAGTTGTTTCCACAATGTGTGTTCCAGGAATGCAATTCAGGATATTAGACTTGGTGGCAAGTACTCTTACCCACTCAGAGATCTCACAGGCCCTTGAAGTACTTTCAAAACATAAAAGCTAAGATTCTGTCCTACATCCCACTGACTCTCAGAAGGAAGAACATCTGTGTGCTTTTGTTTTAACTCTGCAGATTAATTCTGTTGAACAAACCTGGGAACCATTGGTTTTAAATTATTATGCTGTTCCCAAGACTGCTTTTTATTCTTCATATGAGATAATGGGTACCCACCAAGGAGAATGTCGTTTTAAGTTCTTTAGTGGAAGTAGAGGGTTTAAATAGAAGTTTACGATGCTGTATTCACTGTGATTTAATCAGAATGTAAAATCCTAGAAATTTGCTGTCCAATAGAAATATATAAACCTGCATGTGATAACCTTTTCTAGTTACATTATAAACCTAGAAAGAAATGAGTGAAGTTAATAGTCCTCCAAGTATTATATTTAACCTTCTGTAACTAACAAGCCATCATAGGAGTATAATTTTTGTAAAAATGGTTATTCTTGTCACATCTGTGCATGTTAGGCAATATCTAGCACATATAGCTTGTCTCTATTCAGATTCACACATTTCAGATGTTCAGTAACCATAAGTGGCTATCAGCTGCTTGGGCACTGCAGACCTAACAGCTCTAATATAGGCTGACTGAACCTGTTCTTTTCTCATGTGCTTTTCCCAGTCTCTGTTGCCCCTCCCTTATATAAAACAATACTTCCGATGTTAAGTATTATAATCTGACTCCTCTAGTTACTTCCTTTGCCTTTTTTTTTTTTTTAAAGTAACCCATCAACTTCAATTTGTGCTGCCCATTTCTAGGTGTAGAGCATACCTTCTCAGGGGTCATACCCTTAAAGCCCATTTCACTGCTCTCTATAAGTAGTGTCTTTCCTAGTTGATGTTACCGGACAAGAAGTTGGAACATTAGCCAATGAGCTGGATTGACCAAGGTGGAAAAGTGCTTGTAGTGAAGCTCTCAGTGCAAACAGAGTTGGAAGTAAACTGCAGAGAGTGGTGTGTAGGTAAGGTGTGATGCAGAGATTAGAGAGAGATGGGACAGAAGTTAGATATGGGAGCCGTTGTGTGTTGTGCTAGAGAATTTGGATATTGCAGTGCAAATCTTTAGGAGAAGGAATTGCCTAGTGTAATTTACTCTGATGCTTTTGAGTAATCCAGCTATGGAGGCAGGATTTAAGAGGCTTGGCATTGGAACAAATAGATCTATGAAGACACTGGAGAGCCCTGAAAAAGCATAGATTTTTAGAGACCTGCTTTAAGTGTTAAAGGAAAGAGATCGCAGTTTGGACAGTTTTTCAATTGTTTGGGACATGGACTTCTCCATTAGTCTTAGGACAGTTGTGAACATGATTTTTATATTTTAAAGACCCTTAACAGGGGTATTTAGTTGAGAGACTCGACTGGAAATTAAGGGAGCATAAACCCTTATTGGGGAGGACTTACAGAAGTGGAATCATGTTCAAGAGCCCATGTTTATTTTAGGCACGATTGTTTAGTTAAGCCATTTTAGAAAATCTAAGGTGGAAGAATGTAAAATGGTGCAGGCTGTGTTCCTGGCTCCCAGCTGCCGGCCCACTCAGCCGCTGGTTGCTTGTACCCGAAATAACCACATGACAATTATATTCATTTAAATACTGCCTTGCCCATTATCTCTAGCCTTTTCTTGACTAGCTCTCACATCTAAACTAACCCATTATACAAGTCTGTATGTCACCATGAGGTGGTGACTTAACGGACAATTCTAAGGTACGTCCATCTTGGGCAGAAGAATCATGGTGTCTCTCACACTTCCTTTCTTCCCTGAACTCTGTTCTGTCTACTCTGCCCACCTAAGGGCTGTGTCCTATCCTATAGGCCAAGGCAGCTTCTTTATTAACCAATGAAAGCAACAGAAATAAAGAAGGACCCTCCTACAGAAGAAGAGTATGGGAGGAAAGCAAGTTAAGGATTCTATTTGAGTTGGGAGTGATTAGGGCTGGGTTTAGCTAAATGCATGATCCCCAAGGACACACCAAGCTGCTTCTTGCAGTAAAGGAAGACTACTACCTATGGAGAGGCCAGTGACCTTGCAAAAGAGCATTTTGAAACTGACTTTGCAATATTGGGGCCTGGATTAGTTTGTTTTGGAGAGTTTAGGAAGTGGGATCTGAAGAGGATTGTCTGTTTTCAGGAAAAAGATGTTATGTTTCCTTTATCAACTTAAAAAGCACAACTTCCATCTTTAGGGGAGCCATTTGAGTGTCCATAGCCCAGGAAGACAAATTTAGGTTACCTCAAATTCCATGTTTCAACATGAAAGCAGTTTCACTGTTTTATAGAACAGAGACAGTCATAAATCAATACAAGGTTAAAATACGTTGGTGTGGTAAATCAGAAACGTAGGTACAATTAACTAAATGAGCTTTTCTATAGGATTAAGTTGCTATCTGCTGGCATTCTTAGTTTTTGAATTGGTAGAAGCTAATTGTTTGCTAGTTTATCTTAATTTGTGGCTAGAAAACACAGACTAAAACTGACTGGAAAGCGGGACAGTCATTCATGAACTGTTCAAGGCATGCCTTGGATAGTGTTTATAATTTGTATAGCACAGATTCAAATTGGTTTCAAACAGTATGTGCAGTTTTGTTTTTTAAGAGTTCTTGGCTCTAATATTTACCATAGGTTTCATGCATAAGTTTACTGTCTCTACATTTGTTCCAAAGACAGAACAATTTTCATTCTAAAGTGTACACATACACCACAGAGAAACAATCAGAATTGTTTATCGCTTGCTTTTCTTTTGAAAATCATACTTACAGTGATGATCTTAAGGCATCTTAGAATTCTGTACTATCTGCTGGATCAGAAAAATATTCTCAAAGTTCTCTTTCTACAGTTCTTAGAGACAGTCTACTATAGGGAATCATCTCAGATGTTCAGACTTTTTTTTTTGTTGTTGTTTTTTGAGACAGGATTTTCTCTGTATAGTTATGGCTGTCCTGGAACTTGATCAGTAGACCAGGCTGACCTTGAACTCACAGACTTCTCCCTGCCTCTATGTTGAAGGATGTCACTACTTAGTTCCTGGCCACTTAGCCCCAAAATAATCACACAGAAACTGTATTAATTAAATCACTGCTTGTTAGCTCTAGGTTATTATTGGCTATCTCTTACACCTTAATTTAACCCATCTCCATTATCTATGCTTCACCACAAGGTCCTGGCTTACCAGCAAAGTTTCAGCAAGTCTGTCTCCAGCAGCTGCTCCATGGTTTCTCCCTGACTCCACCCTTCTTTCTCCCAGAATCTGTGTATCGCCATGTGGCTGTGGCTTACCAGCTAAAGTTTCAGTGTCTGTCTCCAGCAGGGCTACATGGCTTCTCCTCTGACTCTGCCTCCTTTCTCTGAGTATTCAGCTATTTCAGATTAGTTTTCTCCTGCACACCTAAGTTCTGCCCTATCAACAGGCAGAACTTAGTGGTATTTACAGCATACAGAGGGGAATCCCACATCCCTCTGCCTCCTGAGTGCTGGATTAAAGGCATATACACCACTGCCTAACTATTTTCATTCTCATATAAGACTGTTCAGTTCAGTGATCACTACTATCTGTAATAGATGACAAGACCTTACCTTCAATCACGTTTTTTTTTTTTAAATTTATTTATTACGTATATAGTGTTCAGAATACCAGATCTAATTATAGATGGGTGTGAGCCACCATGTGGTTGCTGGGAATTGAACTCAGGACCTCTGGAACAGCAGTCAGTTCTCTTAACCACTGAGCCATTTCTCCAGCCCAATCACGTTTTTTTTTTTTTTTTTTTTTTTTTAAAAAATAACAAAACCTTCTTTCCTCAGAATTATTTGCCAAAGAGAATCATGAATTAAGAATAGCCGGAGGAGCAGTGAGGGATTTACTAAATGGGGTGAAGCCTCAAGATGTGGATTTCGCCACCACTGCCACCCCTACTCAGATGAAGGAGATGTTCCAATCAGCTGGCATTCGCATGATAAACAACAAAGGAGAGAAGCACGGGACGATCACTGCCAGAGTAAGTGAAAGTGTAAACTGGTTTCGAACAATATCAACTTTGTAGAAAGTATAAATAGAAAAGTCATTGCCTCCTGTCCTCTGAAATCTTGCATACCCCTCCATTGGAGCTACGTATTATATACGTTTGACACTCAACTCACTTTCACAGTTTCTGAGAGAAAACCAAGTAAGTCCACTGTTGGAGATTTTGTTTTTAATTTGTAGGTTTAAAGATGTTCTTCATTTCTGTGATTTAGTTTCCTTGTCACCCCTCACAGCAGGCCCATACTTTTGTTCTAGGGTGTTGTTAATAACAGTGTTTGGTTAATTCAGGTTCAGAGTATGAATTTATGACTGTTAGTTACAACTGTGTTCTGGGAGTATACTTTACCAGATCTAGGCAGGTCTTTCAGGACAGGTCTTTCCTGTCCTGAAAGGACCATGCTCCATGGTACTACTCTTGTCATGGGGGAGACCAGCTCCATGTGTCACTCTGAACTTTCCTGTGGGCCAAGATATGGGGTGGACAGCAGTGAGCCTCACTACCCCCTCTTCTGTAGAATTAGACTAATTTGTGTCTCATAACAAAAAAGTTTTTAAAGAATAATATGATTTATAACAGGACATTAATTTTATAGCTGTATCTTATATTTCAAATATTATTGTAAAAAGTTTAAAAGCAATTAAATTGTTAATGAAATTGCCTAGCAACCAATTTCCTCGAACATGCTTTCTTTGTTAAATGAATGACATGTGACATACATTAAAGTAACTATAAATGTAGTGTGGTAAATACAGAAACTAGTCATATGGTTGTTTATAATTATGAATATGTACTATACATGACTACATATGTTAGACTTGGGTGCACAAATACTGTAATATGTGTATAATATGATAAACTGAGGTCCTTTGTTAATGTGTCCTTATGTGGCACAGGACTATATTTCTTTTACTGTTCAGTTCTTGTTTCAGATTGAAAATTTTTATTTTCTATAGGCTATTAGTTATAAATTGTTTTGACAAAGTATTTCCTTAAGGCATTTTTTGTTTGTCTTAATGATTTTCCTTAAATGTGCATGTTCTATTACTCTCATTATATTTGGATGATGCTCTTAATGAACTTTGGCCAGGCAGGGCCCCTTGGACATGAATACAGTCCATCACATTTGCAGATAGCAGTGTCATGTCAAGACGTCAAAAGATTGTTTACCCATGCTTCCATTCTTCAGCAAAGTGACCTGTGGCTGGTAGTCTATGGAAGTGAGCTAGTGCTCCTGATGTTAAGAATTTTCATTAGCAAACAGAATTCCGCAGAGCCATGTGCCAGGGGATAAGCTCAGCTGTGTTGTGGAATGATCTTTCTGTAGTCTGAATATGTATTCCTCTAATTGGTTAATAATAAAAGCTGTTTGACCAATACTCAGGCGGGATAAGGTTAGGCATAATGATCAAACTGAGGACTTGGATGAGGAAAGACAGAGAGGAAGATGCCAGCCAGCTGCCAGAGAAACAAGATATATTAGAGCACAGGCAAAGCCACAAGAAATGTAGCAAAACATAAATTAATAGAAATGGGTTAATTTAAAAGTAAGAGTTAGTTAGTAATAAGTCCAAGCTGTTCAGCCAAGCAGTCTGTAATTACAATTAGGCCTCTGAGTGATTTAGAAGCAGCTGCCGGATGGGGCGGGACAGAGAAACCTCCGATTACACAGTTGTATAATATTTTGAAGATTAAATGGTGAAAAAGACAAGTCTTGTTGATTTCCACTTAATCCTGTTTTCATTGTGGTGTTTCGTTTCTGTCTACTATCAACAGTTTCTGGTGCCCCAAATTTTGATTATTTTTGATCTGTATTTTGAGGAAAAGTATATTGTTTCTGGTAATAATTTCACATAGTTTTCTCCATCAAGTCCGTTTCTTTCCTTTCATATGTCATTGTATCTCAAGAGCCTTAGTTTATGATGAAACTATAGGTATAGCTTTGTGTCTGTAAAAGGATGTGAAACTGTGTGGAATGCTAGAACAAACTTCCTAATGAGGAGGTTCTAGGCTCCTGTTTCATTGAAAATCTCTGTCTTCGACTCTTCATAATACGCCATTTGTCCGTGCACCACTGAGAATCAAATGCACTTGCATTTGAAATGTGCTTTTCCCCACATCCCATGTCCAGATCCTTCTCAGTGTTCTGTTCACATCATGTTGTTACCAGCCTTTGTAGCTGGAGGTGGTCTCTTTCCGGGAGACTCAGTACTTCTTTCAGCAGCTGCTGCTCAGTGGTCTATGTTCCAGAAACTGGTCTTTGCCTCTCTGCAGAGTGGAGTTCAATAGTATTTCAGAGAAAAGCTTGCTCTAAAGTGGAATAACGAGTCAAATGCACTGAGTATTCTTTCCTACCACCCCACTCCTCTCAGTTGTGTGTTTGTCTCTGAAATTAATCTTAATCACAGTGGGTATTTTTAAGAAACTATTCTTTGGAATTTTTTTTGATTGTATGTTTTTGTACAGTTATATGTGTAAACTAATAGACTTTAAAAGACAGGAATTGGCAGGTATCACAGCATCCTGCCTCAATGTAGTCAAGTTTTTAAAATACTTGGTGATACTAAAAACTAAATTAAAAAGAACACAAAAACCTTTGTGGGGGCTCAGTAGGTAAAGATACCTGCTGCCCAGCTTGACATCTTGAATTTAGTTCTCAGAAGACCAATAGTGAAAGGAGATAACAGACTTGGGCATGCTGTCCTTAGCTGTGGCACACGCATGCACACTCATACATGCTAAAATTTAAAAAGTTAACAAATTTGTCTTTAATTACAGCTTCATGAAGAAAATTTTGAAGTTACTACACTCCGGATTGATGTCACCACTGATGGAAGACATGCTGAGGTAGAATTCACAACTGACTGGCAGAAGGATGCCGAACGAAGAGATCTCACCATAAACTCTATGTTCCTAGGTAATCTCTTGAGATTCAGCCTGTCAGGTAAACTTGTGCTGTGTAAATGGTGTCGAACTCACTAACTTATGAGAGCCAGTATATCCTGTTGACTGGAGCCAACATCCCTGCGCTCAGATTCGGTTACTCACTAGCTGCAAACTGAAGTACTTCTGTCAGCTTCCTTTGTTCTACTGTAGTGGAGATTAAGGGAATAAATAATTCAGTGCTTAACTGCCACATTTGCACATTCAGTCTGTTAACTTACTGTACCTAAACAGTGCAAGAAAAATGTGTAACACACACACACTTCCCTTATATCACTCTTTCTTACTGTACTGTTTTATACATATGTATCCAAAAATGTTGTGTAGTTGGCATAAAGCTATCAAATCTTTATTACTGACTCTACATACAACCTCAAAATCTTTCTGAGCATCTAGTCTTAGGAAGCAGCAATAGGTTTGCCATTGATAATGAAACACCTGTCAGCTTAATCCTCTGTGGTATGAAAAGTGAGGAGAAATAGGAGTTGAACTGAGTTGGGATAGTACATCTCTGCTACATCAATTTTTATACTTTAATTTCACACAGTCTCCTTGATTATTACTGAGAAAGTAACTTTAGGCAAAATGGATATATAAAACTGCAGAATGGTAAAGTTAGTGATGGTAAGAGATTCCAAAACCTAGGCATTTATTTTGTAAGGAGCCCACATAAGGAATGTGCTCTGTGTTTTTTTTCTTTCTTTCTTTCTTTTTTTTTTTTTTGTGTGTTTTTCTTTTTACATAATTCAAATTTAAACTACTCCAACTGGTTTTATAGAGTCTCATCCAACAGGAATATTTTCAGTGTACTTCACTAAACAGAAAAAAATAAGTCTTTAAAAAAAGTAGTATTTCACACGAAACAAAGCCACTCTTGGTGCTGTTTTGCCAAGTTTGCGGAACCTTATCATTTGCCCAGCACAACTACTGGCACATTGCATAAATATAATCTGCTCAACAAGTCTATGAAGCCATTTAATTCATGTAAACGCCTAATGTGTAGCTTGTAAATTGAACAATTAGGATTCTCGCTGAAGCAGTCTGGATCTAAAGGCCATGCTCTTTATATCTTTAGTGTTTTTTGTTTGTTTGTTTTCTTTAAAATATAGTAATCCCACCAAAACAAAGATAACAGTGCTTATATTAGCCTAGTTTTCTCTTCAGGCTTCTTTCAATTGTTACTAGTTCAAACATTAATAGTATGGATGTTAATGGCTGGTTACTTTGCTTCCAAAGGCATTATCACACCTCCCTATTTCTTTTTGCATAACTAGAGATGGAAATGAGGGGCCTGTACATGGTAGCTGGGGAGAGTTAGCCATCCTGCCCATTCTTGTATTAGAACATGATCTTAATATACATGCTATAGTCTTATTTTGCTAGCTTAGCATTCTTGTCTCCATTTTTGCTTTGTTTTCATATGGAACTTTTGGAAATTGTCGTATGAATCAAGATTCTTATGTATAAATCCAAAGCAGCTCAGAAACACTTAAAAAGAGTTGCCAGTGTTTTCTTTTTAGGGTAATCAAATAGCATTTAATGTGAAACAGCTAAATTGACAAGATAGTCATTTTCCAAAGGTGGTAGCAGTTTCTCTTGTTCCTGACGGCACAGCGTAAAATATCTCACAGAACCTCTGACCAACATGCTAAATGAATGAATGTTTTCAGTTCCTTTTGATTTCTTGTGGTAAGTCGCTATCTATGTGAGTTTGAGATTTCTCCTGGAAGGGTAATCAAGATGAGTGGGCCACTCTAATACTGTTTCTAAGCTGGTAAGAGTAGTTTGACCAACCTTCCTCCTCACTTTCTAGTAATAGAGCATCAGTGGGTCTTGTTATAGAGTGTGTGTGTGTATGTGAGAGAGAGAGAGGGAGAGAGAGAGAGGGAGGGGGGGGGGGGGGGGGGGGGGGGGGGGGGAGGGGGGGAGGGATTAAATAGCCAGCTTAGTCTTGAGTGTTGAGCCAGAGGGTCTGCTTTGCTACAGCCTGTTGTTATCAGACAGATATTATCCAGTCTCAGAAATCTGAAAAGCTTTTCAAAACCTTGTGACTAAGGTTAAAATGGTATTTTTTAAGATTTCTGGATTTTATTTTTTTTAACTTGTGTTTTGTGTTTTGCTTTTTTGTTTTTCAATTTTGAGTATGTGTTCTGGCCATCTTAAAAACTCTTCTCTTAGGGTCCTGATGCTGAGATAATAGGTATTTTACCATCTTGGGTCAAAACAGCTTTTGCATATTAGGGAAATGAGCCATTAGTCTCTTTTGGTACTGATATAATTTTTCCAGAATATTATTGAAGCTTGCAATTTTCTGCAAGATGTTTGCTGGCTTTCTTTTTCCTACCAATAAGCAAATTTTTATTTTCAAATAGTTTTTGTCTACTATGTTACTATGCTTCGATTTATTTCCTTTTGTCTATGAGTGTATGCGTATGTGTATACGCACATGTACACAGTGGATGGGAAAACGGTATTGAGTGCTCTGTATTACTTTCCACCAATTCCTTTGAGGCAGGGTCTCTCCTATTTATGTTTTATGAATATATGTTTTCATTGCTGGTGGTGTTCTGTATTAATATGAAAATTAGCTTGTCTGGGGTCTTCCCCTTCCCACTTTATATGAATATGGCAAATTGATTTTGTTCATTTGTAGTTCTTAGCTGTGTTGAATTTTTACTGTGGTAGTTTTCAGATGATTCTGATGATTCTTTTTCTTTCCTACTTTAAATCCTTGCTAATCCTTTTTCTTCCTTCTTTTCTAATGAATAGGTTTTGATGGTACCTTGTTTGATTATTTTAATGGTTATGAAGATTTAAAAAATAAAAAAATTCGATTTGTCGGACATGCTAAACAGAGGATTCAAGAAGATTATCTTCGAATTTTAAGATATTTCAGGTATGGATTTGTAGATTTTTAACTGAAAATTTCAGGTTTTCTTTCCCTTTGAGCAGTCCTGTTTTGTGTAGTGCATATCATCCCCCCAAGTACCTGTCCTCTGTGATGAGGTAGCACCCTTTGACTTTGAAAATATACATAAACCATCCTTTGTCGTGTGTTTTATATAAAAGCTTTAAGTTATTAATGTACTTTACTTCATTGTGGTTTGAGTCCTCACCATGCTCTGTGCTAGGTGCTCTGATCACAGTAGTATGACTTAAAGTGTCTGCCTTCACAGAGCTGCAGAGTCTGAGATGCTCTGGGACAGACCTGCTCAGATGCCTCACCACAAAATGACGCTGACAAAAAGAAAATGCTATTAAATGAGTGGCTAAATAAATCAGAATATAGATAAATATACTTAAAAGATGGATAAACTTGGTGAGTGTAAGATGCATGGATAGATTTGTGGGTAACAGTGATTTTAATTTTTGTAGGCATGATTTTCAACTTCTACACATGCATATGTAATATTGTGATACATTGTAATTTAAGGTAAAGTTCTTCTCTGCCCTCAAACACATAGCATGTCTATGATAAAACATTCAAACTCCTTCAAGCTTTTTGGTTATCTGTGTCACTCCAGTCTGCAGCAGTGATGAGGATCCCATCTTGTACGTACCTATTACTCACCTTCTTTGGCTACATTGATACATAATGAGATTATGCATTTTCTAGTCTTTTTGTGTCTAGATTATTTAACAGTCATCTCTAGCTATTGCTATACTTGACAGGTGACAGGATACTGCATCAGGAGTGGTGGCTTATACCTATAATCCTAATACTGAGGGATCCTAAGGAGAGAAGGTCATGAGTTCAAGGCCAACCTTGGCTAACCATAAGTTTGAGGCCACTGTACCACATGTTCAATGTGCTACATTTTCTAATAGTTGATCACCAGTTTATTTTCAAAAGTGACCCACAGGGAACACAGGAGAGCCGGGGTCACCTCATACTGACCTGACTTCCTTTGGATATAACCATTGTAGATCTCTGTCTTCAGAGGATTCTCCCATTTTCCACAGTACCTATGCTAGTTTACTTCTGCTTAGCTTTAAAAGTGTGTTTCTGTCTGACTTGTTAGGCACTTGCTGCCTTTGATAAGAGCCATTCTCCCTGGAGTGATTCCTGTGCATTTCCCTGGTGATTACTAGACATGGTTCATATATTTTTTGATCATTTGTACATTTTGCAGTTATTTTTTAATTCCTTCTATAATGCCTCATCTGATATGCCATTTACAAATATTCTTTAGGTTTTATCTTGATAGTTTCTTACCAGGGATTAAAAAAAAATCCAAATTCTAACCTTAAAAATATACCGACCTGAGTAGTGTGCATCTGGTAACATTCACTGCCCACTTTTTGGGATCACTCAGAATACTATGTAGCAGGGCATAAGTATTTTGTCAATAAATCCAAGTTTTCTAAATGAGTATATGCAAACAATCTGTTAAAAACAGACCAAACAGCAAGACTTAAATTGTAGCACTGTCTATGCTTTGTTGATCTATCACCTAGATGTATAGGGGACAACCCTAGGAAAAAATGGAAAAATAGTTTATATGGTGATAGATGTTGGTATAGAAGTAACAAAATTCTGAGGCTTATCTTGTAGGTTTTTTTTCCTCTTTAATAATACATTTTTAAAAACCTTAAAGAAAAAAAAAGTCACACATTAAATATCTTACAGGTTTTATGGCAGAATTGTTGAAAAACCTGGTGACCATGACCACGAGACTCTAGAAGCAATTGCAGAAAATGCCAAAGGTTTGGCTGGAATATCAGGAGAGAGGATTTGGATAGAATTGAAGAAAATTCTCACTGGGAACCATGTAAACCATTTGATCCACCTGATCTACGATCTTGATGTGGCTTCTCACATAGGTGAGCATAGGTTATACAACTATCTAAGAATTTTGAGCAACCACAGATCTAGTTTAAAGTACATGAAGTAAAATGTTTTGTGTTATATGCTAAGGAATTTTAAGTGGGGAAATTGCATTCTAAGGTAAACATTGGGATTAAGGGTTAACAATTTATGGGTAAAGAATAGTCCAGTGAACACTTGGATTTGATGAAGCTGTGCCACTTACTGGTTTTACAGGTTGCGTTGTCATCAACTAAAGCAGTTAGCCCTTCTACAAGAAAACTTAAGATATAGAAATGAAGTCAGTTAGGAACACAGACTTACTGAGCAGGGAGTGGGAGCAGACAGGAGCGTGACTGAGAAAGCATCTGCTGTGCCCTTGACGTGACCATGGCTCCTGAGCCTCCTGTTACATCTTTCTTGGGAAAACAAGAACATGATAGGGTTTCCTAGGAGTTGAGAGTGACAAATGGGCTGAGAAAAAGCAGTGGAATAAGAACACTACTTAAAAAATACTGCATGGCGGGCTGCGCGGTGGTGGCATATGCCTTTAAGCCCAGCACTCAGGAGGAAGAGGCAGACAGGATCTGGCTAGCTTGGTCTAGAGAGCAAGTTCCAGGACACACTCCAAAGCTACACAGAAAAAGCCAAAAAAAAACACAGGATAAGAGAGAAAAGAGAGGGTTATAAAAAAAAAAAGGGTGTCGGGGGTTTTATATATAAGCGCTCTGTTTTTTTTTTTAACCATACAGGTTTACCTGCTAATGCAAATTTAGAAGAATTTAACAAAGTCAGTAAAAATGTTGAAGGTTTTTCACCAAAGCCAATGACTCTTTTGGCCTCTTTATTCAAAGTACAAGATGATGTCACAAAACTGGATTTGAGATTGAAAATTTCAAAAGAAGAGAAAAACTTGGGTTTATTTATAGTTAAAAACAGGAAAGACTTGATTAAAGCAACAGATAGTTCAGAACCATTGAGACCATATCAAGACTTCGTTATAGATGTAAGTATGTATTAGGTTTGGTCATAAAAATAGTTCTTCATTAACTGGAAAAGTAATTTTTATTCTAACTGTAGACTTTATATAAGTAAATAGTGGAATGAGATTGTGAATATTTAATCATGAAAAATTGTGTGTCACTTAGTCAAGGGAACCGGATGCAATTGCCCGTGTATGTGAGCTGCTGAAGTACCAAGGAGAGCATGGTCTGCTCAAGGAGATGCAGCAGTGGTCTGTCCCGCCATTCCCTGTGAGTGGACATGACATCCGGAAAGTGGGTATTTCTTCAGGAAAAGAAATCGGAGCCCTGTTACAGCAGTTGCGTGAACAGTGGAAGAAAAGTGGTTACCAAATGGAAAAAGATGAACTTCTAAGTTATATAAAGAAGACCTAAACTGAGCTCCACATGAAATAGTGGAAAGTCTTGGTAAGACTGGTTTTATTTCCTTCTGTTTCTTACTTAAATCCTAAGAAACAGCAGCAAGGGAAAACTCTTGTATAGCAGTATAGAAAAACTAAGCAAGTCTAGGTCCTCTCAATACAGGTTTAACTCTGAATTCTCCAAGTCTGTAGGAGTGGTGCCAATGAGAAAAGTGTGTTGTGTGGTAACTGTCGCATGTGTGTGCTAGTTAATGTTGTCTTAGCTGTTTGCTGAGTTTTAACATTAGTCCACAATGCCATTCATTTATACAGGACTTTCTGATTTCCTTATGTGTGCAAAGCTTAATGTTGACTGTTGGCTTTAAGGTCCCACAGACAGCACAAGTATTTATTTTACTAATTAGATGGATATGGTTTAGAGTTTGACATTTTAAAACTGACGTTCAGATAAAATCCCTCCTGACGAAGCCCAAATAAGAGGAAGTTTAACCATGGAACTCCTGCTGTTGTCACTTCGCCTGCACAAGCATGTAGGAAGTATACAGATGGAGCTATCAAAGCTGTAAGATTTCCTTTAAACAGTACTGTCAGCAAGTAATGGTAAACAGTCTATGGATCATGAGAGTACACTGCAGAAGTACAAAGCAGTCACTTTATGACTACAGCTTAAATGAACTCAAGCGGAACTTAAAAAGTGACATTGAGGAGTTAAATTTTATTACTGTACTTCACTTTAAATTTTACTTAATTACTTTTTGACTTTTACATAATTCAACTAAATAGTGTAGGTTTGGACATAAGTATTAAGTTTTGGTAAGTTTTATTTAAATTGCCCTTTAATTGTTTTAACCTTTATTTCCTAAAGGATGTAATCCCAGAAAAACATATTGTTCACTTAAATGCAAAATGCACATATATTACTATTTAAAGGGTCTTACACATGACAGGGTTATCAAATAAATAGTGCAAATACACAAAATGCTATTTTTCTGTTCAAACTGCTTATTTTACTCTTTAATATTTTCAAAATTTACAAATCAGTATCTCAGACAAGCTAAAGAAAATTAAAAGGACTTTGTTCCTTTCAAAATAATATACACTGCTTTGCCTGTCTTGTGCTTGCCAACCTAGCTTCTGGAACATTCATCATTTAGAGGAGCTGTGTCCTAATCCTGTTCCATAATCATTCTCATCATTTCAAACATGTTTTCTTATCCCATCAATGACACATATTCAACAGGATAATTAATGGCACCAAGCTACTAAAGCTGATACTTCTGAATCCAACTTTGTGTTTTACTCTGCTTTTTCATCCTCTGAACAAGTGTGCTCTTGAACTTGGTAGTCAAGTGCTGTAACCACTATACACGTATCAGAGCAGTGACCTCTGGAGCAAATATGACTTGAGAAAACAATTTGTTAGGAAGTTACTCCTACAATGCACTTACAAACAGAGTATTACTTTGTCTGGACTTATTTCATCTTCAGTTTCTGGAATTGTAGGTAACAGAGCAGAACGAGTTAAGCCCCAAAACTTTTGAGGTGACATATCTTTTTTGGTGGCTGTAAATTTCCATCCAATGTGGCTCGCACAAATCTTACATTGGGCAATGGTCCATGCATACCTATAAAATGAAGGAAAACACAAGCTAAGCAACCTATTTTTTTAACTTTGATCTAGGCTTATGAAATTTCTCTGAAACCTCATGAATTTACAAAGCTACCTTGTTAATACTGTATTGATACTATGATTTGATAATTTTATTACTATAAGTTTGTTTCTTTATATTGCTGTTTGCAAAAGATTGCATTGGTCCAGCCTTTACCTCACTGCTTTCTACTACATTATTGTTGGAGAATAGCAATCTTGGTGATACAGATGATGTAAACGAAGGAAAGGAGCATATGACCTTGAAAATAAGGCACTTCTGTTCTCAAGTTAGCAAGTTAACTCCTCAGGTGGAGTATTGTGCATTTAGTGTTTACATTAACATATTTTGTTAGTTTTACAGTCTTCAAGAATATATTTTTTTTTAATAATGCCAAATAAGAGGATTTTTTTCCAGGTGCAGGATAGCAAGTAAAATCACTAATTCCTAATTTCTCTGCCACTTTCAAAGTAAAGGTGTGGCCCAGAATAAAGTAGGCTAGATAAAGCAAGATTCTCTGGTTTTTACATCTCATTATGTCCCTGCTAAGGCCTTTGAGCCACATATCAGTGGATCAACCAATACTTGTAGTTACATTGGATCATAAAGTTCTGCAATGAGCTGACAAATACTTCAGTTTTTTACCCTAACATATGCAATGATACACACACACCAAGTTCATTTCTACCTATTGATGAAATGAAGATTAGTTAAAATTACTCCTGTCATGTTTGTCTTTTATCATTTCTAGATGCTACACTTAAGACTAAACGAAGAGTCAACAAAAAACAGTGAACACAACCACATTACCCAGGAAACCAGCTGTGTACTGTAGAAGGCCGACCTATCAGATTCAGGTTGGAAGCTTTATACACAGTCAGTGTCTCATGTACATATCCATGAGGATTCACATATGCTGCCATTGGACCACATAGAGATAAACTGTAACAAAGAAGTAGTATGAAGAATAAGATAATGAAAAGAAAAACAGTAATTTTAATTTTTTCCTTCTTTGGGATATATGTTATATATATTATATCAATCTTTATTATTATTATATTATTAAATATATGTAATATATATATTAGTCTTTGAGCTCTGTGTATACAAGAGGTTGGCAGACATTCTATTTTTGCTTGAAAATTTTCTTTGCTGATTCCAGGGAAACACTATTGTTTAAAAAGCCTAATAAAAAGGTCATTTTAATTCATCTTTGGACAGTTAGAGGCTTTACAGACATCAGTTTCCTTTCTTGATTTACTGTCTTATTTTATAATTCGACTGAATTCATCAAAGTGTTAAACTACTGTATCACAACATTAACACATACTCAGAGGCATGCCTTATTTTGGTCCTTTGTAGCATAACTAGTTAAAGATAATGCTTTAAGATAGAGTACCTCAAGCTTTAAACAAAACCTGAGGGAAAAGCATATTGTACAGGCATTGTAGATATTTCCAGCCAGGGAGACAGCCGTATTCCAAGCCAAATTAATGCCCTGTGTTTATTTTCTTTATTGAGTATATTTTTTAGGCACTGGAGGAAAAATTCTAAAAGGAAGTGGAAAATGTATTGAGAGTATACTAAATGTAATAAAGAGCTTACCTAAATATTTCATTCTTGGTTGTTATTTCTGTTTCTTGACATTGTTTACAGCAAAGGGAAGTACACTAAAAGTTGAAGTAGAAAAATAGACATGTTACCCAAATCATGAATAAACTTCTTTAGGGTACAAATGTCTTGGTTTGTATGTCACACTTCCAACCTGATAAAATTTATATGTAGCCCAGGATTAATATTTAAGGACTGCAAAAAAAATTTCAAATTTTCAGGTTGACTATACCTTATTCAAAGGTATACTGACCACATGTGTGTATATGTGTATATATAATATGTGTGTGTGTGTGTGTGTGTATGACTTGATTGTTTAAACATCCTAATCCCCCAAATTTGGAATGGTCTGAATTACAGAGCATTTCAGATTTGAGAAAAACTTTTCAATACAAACCAGAAAAGGCAAACAAGTACCTCTCCAGTACATGACTATATTCCTATACAATACAGGTAGCTCCTGATCTCAACAGTGTGACCTGTGTAGCCTGATGACAATCCACACAACAGACACGTCATCTTTACTTACTTTATTCATGATATCTAATTCACAGCGAAGTCGTTGAATAGCACTACCAATTTTAAGGAGCTGAATTCTCAACACATCATCAATAGGAAGACAAGCAGCTACTCTGTAAGAAAAGTCTTAAGAGAGGGAAAGGTTTGCAGGCTTTAAACTTATGAATCATTAATATATACTTATATTCTAGTTACCTTCCTTTAAGTCATACATACTTGAATGAAATTGACTTACAAATATAGAAATGACAAAGCTAAGTTCTGGAGCCAGATTTACTTGTAAAAGCTCTATAAAGAACAGGAGTGTCTACATGAGAACCACTTCTGGAGTTCAACTTTAGGTAGAAAATTAACAAAATAAAAAGACTCTGTTTAAAATATTAATTTCTTAAAAATATTTTTCAAAGTAAACGAGATACAAATGCCTTTTCATAATTCATATAAGGTTAGTTTGAATTAAAGACTTTTTAAAAATTTTTTTTTCCAACAACATACCACAGCTTGTAGTATTTGCCATACCTATTGGATTCGCAGGAAGAGAATCATCTTTGAGATTTTCATCCCATTCACGTAGCTGTTTCTTAATTCTATCCATTAATGTTTCCTGGTTTAAAATAAAAGTAACCACAATAAGGTTCAGCCCCTTTAAAAACCATACATTGGTACTAAATCTGAGACCAGACACATGTTTTTATAGGTGGAACTGGTTGCCTCTAACTCCTTTGACTAGCAAGTAGGTCAAACTTAACTGGCCTCGGTGACTTAGGCTGTCTATTCCAAGGACTATGTGATTCTAAATGCCTCTGGGTGCTGTTTCAGACTGCTGCTTGAGTCTGACTTGTTCTCTTCTGACTTTTCTCAAGCCCTTTTCTGGCTCAGTGCATTTGCTACACACCCCACTTAGCAACTACTTTCTACAGAAAATTGCTATCTGTCTTTTTCCAGGCATTAACACATTTTTGCAGAGTGCATCTGTGCCTTTGTGAGGCTCAAGAGCTGTTGAAGGGCAGAGGGCAACTGTGTTTTCTTTTAGCGCTACATAAATCATACATGCTCAAATTACTTATTTTTCCAGTTCTTTAGATTTCTTGGCAGGCCCTCACTAGGAAATACAACTAATATTTGTTTAATGTTTACTATGTGCAATAGCTACTATTATGCCCATCTGCCTCAAACCACAGAGTAACTGATTGGGCTTTGAAGGCAATCACTATATTCCAAATCAAGATTCTTCAAGTTATCCTAGTATTCTGTCTCTTAGTGATTTTGTTAGCGGCTGACAGTGCATACTTTTAACTGACAGCACAAGCCTGTGTAGATGCATCAGTTAATATGCTAATGATACAGAGATACATAGGAATGTACTTGTTTGGAAAAGAATATTGTGATGTAAGAATTCTTATAGTGTGGCTTTCACATAACCATAATTTCAATAACCAAAAATGTGTCATCCTATTTTGCTAAGATACAAGTCAGGACTGGTAAGTTACTTACAGCGTCATATAATGAATACAGCCAGCGAGGCCATGAAGTCAGATTTGCACAGTGAAACTTTCTCTGAAACAAAAAGTGTCACTTAGGAAAATTCAAGGGAAAGGTACAAATATTACCAACAGTAACACCTAAAAATTCTAATTTTTAGGTAATTACCAATAGATTATCTAAAATGTATTCACAATCTTATGGTAGGTGATTATCTGAAAGGCATCCTTATAGATGGCAAACGCATTCAACACCTTAATGACAGTACACTCTGAGAAATGCTCGTCAAAAACGGTATTCAACACAGACCAGGGTGGTTAACTATACACCTACGCTGGTACAGGCTATTGCTTCTAGACTGCAAACTCACATGGCATATTACTGTCCTGAGGCAACTGAAACACAATGGTAAGTACCTGTGTATTACAAACTAAGCTTAACAAATATAAAAGAATAAGAAGTGTTATGCCGCCGGGCAGTGGTGGCGCACACCTTTAATCCCAGCACTCGGGAGGCAGAGGCAGGCGGATCTTTGTGAGTTCGAGACCAGCCTGGTCTACAAGAGCTAGTTCCAGCGCAGGCTCCAAAACCACAGAAAAGCCCCCCCAAAAAAAGAAGTGTTATGCTGATATGAGGGACTTATCACAGATGGAGTGTGCAGGACTGTACCTTGTTCTGGGTGGGTTAGTGGTAGAGAATGAATAGAAGACCTAGGATATTATTGTCTGAATAGTGTGATAAACTATATGTAATATATATTAAATATATAAAGTATTTTATTTGGTAATTTTGTCAAAGAAAAATTCTTCAATTAGAAGGGGACATGATTCTTGTTTGCCATCCCATTACAGGGCCCCAACCTGCAAGCAAACTAGAGTCTCAATTCCCATTGATGAAAAGGACTTCTAAAAACCTTTATTCCAATTATTCTGAGTCTAAAAAGTCCATGTACAAAAAATTTGTTTAATGTTTAATAGTAATTACACAAACTGTTTGTTCTTACATCCATGAGTCCCTCTTGACTTTCAGCACTGTAAGAGGGGCTTCTAGCCTCTGTGTTGATACTGTTGCTAACTTTCAGCAGATCACAAGTGTTGCTCAAGGCTTACTTTATAAAAAGGGCCATACTTCAATAGCCACCAAATTTAGGGACTTAAAGGAACTAAGAACACGCTTCATAGATCTTGTAGTTTTTCACGGAACAGAGATTGCTACTGATAGCATGCATAAAGATCCTTGAAATAAAACTGCAAAATTTTTTAAAAATCATGAAAGGCCAATCAAACTGGCAATGAAATGAATAGGACAATGAAACAAACAAAAAGAAAACCTTAAAATCATTCCACTGACTTCTTTTACATAGAGTCCAGAGATATTTTTGTTTGATTATTCTAGTGAGCAAAGTAAATGATAAAATTTAGTCAAATAATGGAAGTTGACAGTTTTTGTTTTTCTTTTACCAAATTTCTCTTAGTAATGGGAACTGGTAGGATCTTTACTATTCTAGTGGCTTATAAACTAGTGGTAGATACACAAATATCTATGCACAGTATATGTGCAAGGCAAGAAAAAAAATCACAAGTCTCTCTGTGTTAATACCTGACTACACCTATCTTAGAAACAGCTTAGAAAGCATCACTGACTGATAAAGGGGCAGTGAGAAGGCCAGAGGTCCCATTTGTACTCAAAGTGTTTGTGAACATGAGAATCACTACAGCAGCACAGTACATACAGACCGACACAGAACCAGAAGAAGTAAAAGATAAAACTAATCTGGTCTGAGGTGGCCCCTCAAATCACTGTGAGCAAAAGCAAACTCTGAGAAACTATAAATGGGAAAAAGACAAGCCACCTGGAAACAGTGACACGCCTGGATAAACTGCACATGGACTCATGTTTACATAAAATTCATTATCAAGAGAAAAACCATGTTTGTCCTCCCTTGGGAAGTTATTAGTTACAATTTAGAACACTAAGGCAGTGTACTAAAATACAATTAAGTAAAGATGAAACCCCCCTGAAAAAACAGCACACCATGACCAACACTAACATGACAAACCGGTCAGGCTTGTGAAAACAAAGATAACAACTGTCAAGAGTTCTCAGAAACCAGTGATACGGTAGGGTAAAAATATGGATAAAAACTTTATAACTTCACAGACAAAGAAATAACACAAATCCTGTAAGAAAACTGCTATAAGTAATTTTGCAAATTAGGTTAAACCCACAAGGTACACTTATAAGATCAACAAACATGGTTGTATATTAACTATGAAACCACAGCAACAATGAATACCAGCAGGTAAATAACTGCTTTATAAGAGGCTTTGTCTACAAGCCCACTCTGTCACTTCATCTCACTATCAAGATTGAGCATATGTATCTGTGCAAAGGGAATCTGTACACTTAGTGTAGGTGTCAGGGGTGACTAGTGTAAAATACAGCAGCCTGCTGCAGCTTTAGAAAGGAACGATGCTGTGTCTATCAAAAGGTACAGAGGAGTCTCCTGGAAGACATTTCGTAAAAGAGAAGGTCAACAGTAGCGGATATCCTTTTGCGTAAGGTGCAAGAAAAATGAATGTATCTTTATAAACTCTAGAGCATTAAAAAGAGAGCAAGTTTGAAGGCTTTGGGAGTTTGTACTCATTTCTGCTATGCTTAACATGACATAGGAATAATCATCTCTTGTATATTTAGCACAGGCTGAAAGGATGAGCATCAAACATTACAGGTTTATAATGTTCACACTGATTACTTTATATTTCAGAATTAATCCTTCTGATTAACAGGGTAAGCTTTATATATGGACAGACTGACAGCTTGGACAAAGGGAAACACATTTCAAGAGGGATGAAAACGTTTGCCATTTGAACAGTCTCTTCCAGTCATTCTGGTGAGTTTAGAAAGGGGCCATGATAGTAAAAAAAATAAAAATAATAAAAAAAGTAAACACCAGTGTCCAAGCCTGAATCTCAGGAAATCAAGATCTCTATGGAATAGGTCTGAAGTGTTTCCCAATTAACTTGGCTCCAACATTTTCCCCTTTTCAACATCCAACATGCTGAGCAGACACGTCTACTGCACTTCCTCTACATTCTTACTGTTACTTTGTAGGAATAGGAGGTTGCGTAGAATACTCAGCAAAGTGAACTACTTCATGTTATCTGGGTAGTTTATATATATTCAAAGATAACTAAATGTAACCCAGGAAGACCGTGTTCTCCTGAATGCTTTATCTTTCCTATTGGAAGTGTGACAACTACCTTTAAATCATGTTAACAAATCTCCCAACTCTTCCACCTTAACTACTACTCAGCCATGGAAAAAGGACACATCTAGTATGGCTTTACTTTGTGGTGGGCTGTACAAGTGAGTGTCAATTCTAGGAAGAGGGCTGAACTGACCCCAGGTCTGTCTAAAGACAAGCAATGCACAGATCATTTTCAAAGCAATCGAATGTCCACCTACAAGTGCAGTATGCAGTCCTGGCCAACCATCCCTGAAGCACTTCCTTGTTTTTGAGTCTGTTTTCTGTTGGCCACCGAATAGGTCTAAGTTTATAAGTTGCCTGGGTACAACATACATTTGCTAGCAACGTTTTTTTGTTTTTTTTTTTGATCTCATGATCAAGATTCTAAATTTCAGAAGCTAAGACATTATAAGCTTAGATGAGGAAACCTTTGAAATAGTCTGAAAAATACAAAGGCTTTCTGTAAATCTCTTAAAATCTCATGTGCCCTCCTCATTCCCTAGTTCCTTCTGGTAAGGTTTTGGCAACTCAGTCAGTGAGGGCTACTGAGTGCAAATCTAGGATGACAGAGAGAAGACTCAGGAATTCAGGTGATCTGTCAACAGACAAGCAGTGGCTTCCTTGCACATTGAGCCAGTGACAGTCAAGTTGCAAAGGAAAAAGTTTTTATATTCAATGTAAACATGCAGAGACACTTTTGTCTAGTATATGAAGAGTTTAACCAATAAGTAACATAAGTTAAATTTCACAAACTGTATTTGCTTAATTGAAGTTCAGGTTGAGAACTTCAAGGTCTTGTGGCCAGGACAGGACCTATTATCTAGGGCCAATAAGTCAGTTATTAGTTACAGTCCCATCCTATACTAATTTTCAAAGAGGAGTTAACTTAGAAAGTTCAGATAATTAAGAATTCCCATTATTGCCCCAGTATGAATTATAAATGTCAAAATAAGTCCTCCTGAAAAGATACCAGTCATTGAGATGAACAACTAAATACTGACATGACCTGTAGGGAGCGGGCATCTTGATATGTTTAATTTGCCACATAATCACTTCATTGGCAGACAAGTGATAGTACTAAAGAGCCTGATTAAATAAAAAACAACACCCCTTGGTACAACTACCTTTTGACATACTTAGTCTAAGAATTATGCTTAAAATAACCATGAACGTTAATTCCCCACTGTTGTACTGATAAGTAAATAAGGGTAGCTACACTGAAAATCTTTATATCCAGTTTAGAAAAGGAAGTACTGTACAGATGAACCAAAGCTGCCTGCAACAATGTCAAAGTTCCTAAAATATTCCTTTCAAGGATCTTTTTGCATGTGTTTAAGCAGTCTAAATACACTTGTGTAGAGCATTAGACTAAGCAAAGCATACTGTGCTATGAAGGAACGAACGGTCAACAGAATGGGATAAAACTGGGTATCCTAAAAGTTACCAAGCACCCACTCTGCTCAAAGTTCCATAGAAACTGAAGTCTTCCAAAAGAAAACTAAATGTGATAGGACAATGAAAAGAAATAAAACCTGTCATGAACATTATATACTAATTCACATCACTTTAGGATGCTATGCTATACCTACAGCAAGATGTAAACCTTCCCTAATCTAACTTAGAAGAGTAGGGATGATGCACATGAACTTTTATGCTTACAGTGGAGATAATCTTTTTGTATTTTTAGAAAGTACTAAAACCCAACTTATTTTAAACTTAGAAATTAGTACATTTCTTATGGGGAAATCATCAGTTTAGGAAGCATATTTTATACCTAAAGCTATTTACACATACACCTACCATGAAGTACATATCTCACCAATGAAGCAGAACAGGTGTCACTTTTCTCCTCAGAGGTGAACTTGTGTAGCCAATAGACTACATAAGATGCAGTGCCAAAACAAGCACCCTTGGCTTTCTTCTAGGCAAGACCCCAACCACTGACCTCCAATCCCAGCACCGAACAAGCCATGCCTTACCCTCACAAGTCAATTTTTGCTGCGATTAGCAGCATGATGCAAAACAACTGACAAAAACTTTCCTATGAAAAGTCTAAGGACAGCGGTCTTTTTTACTTACTGTCACTGAATGCCAGCCTAAACAACCTTGTCCTTCTTCAAAGCTGCATTTAACCCAAAAGCCAAATATATGATTAGAGTTTTCTAAGGTTCCTATGGAATTAAGGGCCATAGGCCATTAATACATACATGATATCATATCATACATGATAGCATAATATCAACAGTGTCTTAGAATTGTGTGACATTTCACAACTACTGCAAATTATCTTTCACAAATAACTCCTCGTGAATTATTTTTTAAACCTGTCTATGACCAAGTGAGCTACAGTGTCTAGAAAATGTCATGACAGCTGTGACTCTTTAAAAGCAACCTGACTTCAGTTCTAGAGGATGCAGAAGAAATTAGTGTCTCACCTTCTGGTATTTCTGCCACCATTTACATGAATATTGGTCTTCCCAAGAGATAGGTTTTGAAGGAAATATCTGGCACTTATTGAGTGATTCTAACTGAACTGCAGACATGGTTGATGGCAACACACACTCTGGCAAAATTTGCACTTTAGCTTGCTGGATTCTAAAACAAAGAGAAGCATGTTGTTCATTTTTAAGATACGCTGTTTCTTGATGTAAGATAATTTTAAATAATAAGATTTTTTTCCAAGTTCCCCACTTTAAACAAATGGAACAAATACTATATTTGTAATGTGTGTGTATAAGAAATTCTCAAAACAATTGTTTAATAAATCTTAATATAAAATATAAGAGATAATTTAGATCTCAGTCTCACTTGTAGAATCAAAAGAAATTATACATTTCAGATAAATAGGTAGGCACAAATGAAGCAAAATTTCTTTTAAAAATTCAGCATACAGCCTACAGATTATCCTAATACATCTAATTTCCTAGATATTCTTAGATAACTCTCTATCCCCAAATCTCTGGGCTCACACACTCTTTGTCATTAATATTCAGGCAGCAAAAACAGGCAGAGAAACAAAGGAAAAGACATAAGCACACACGCACACACACACACACACACACAACACAAACTTTGGATTACATACATACATAAGCATACATACATATAAACATATTCTCCCTCTCTGTTTCTAGACAAAATTTTATTGCACCAAAGACAATGTGGAACCAGTGTCCTCTAGATCATGCAAGGTCTTTGTCTGCAGAACTTTGTCTTTAAGAACTAGGGATGATGTAAGCCCTCATCGTCCTGTTCAACATGCCTGGGGTGGGTGTGTATGTGTGTGTTGGTTCTTCGTTAGGTGTTTATGACTGTTACTTTATGATTATAACAACATGATTTTATAACAGACTAAAAACGCATGTGAAATTTGGAGAAAACTGCAAAATTTAAGATTTTGCATTCGGAGCCAGGCGATGCCTCCCAGCACTCAGGAGGCAGAGTCAGGAGGATCTCTGTGAGTTCGAGACCAGTCTGGTCTACAAGAGCTAGTTCCAGTGCAGGGCTCCAAAGCCACAGAGAAACCCTGTCTCGAAAAACCAAAAAAAAAAAAGATTTTGCATTCATTGTAATGCCTGTTGAAACAACTTACAAGTGTAGATGGGTAACGTGTAAAGAAAATCTAGGAGCACCTACATCCAAATGAATCTGCAAACCCAAAGAAAACAACCTTGTCTCCCCCCAAATCAAAATGTTACTCTAATATGATTTTCAGCTAAAATGTTTGTAATATATATTTTAAACTTTTTGACTAAAAATTACTTATTTCAGGTACGATAAAAAAAATCTCAGAATTTCACCAGGATATTAATCTTTTTCTGTACACCTACAAGAAAGATTTCTGGAGAGTCCCACACCTAGTCAAATACAGCCTTCTATGGGTTATTGTTTAAAAGTCTGTGTATTTGAGAAACAGACTTAATAGGAAAGGTTAGAAGCAAACACCGTACTTCATTTATGCAGTGTCATTTATGTTAAAAATAAAAACAAAAAAAGTGAATCTTAAATTACAGATTATTTCATAGGGTTAAATTCCCAACGTGCTAAGGAGAAACTTTGGTATTATGGTCAACAGCTAGTTTGGGAGTCAGAATGTGTATGAAATCAGCTGTTTTCTCATTTACTTGCATAACGTTTGGCAAGTAACCTCTCTGGGACTTAGTTTATTTTCATTTGCAAAAAGAAGAGACTGCCCTGGACCACCTTCATGGTTTCTTTCATTTGCCTATTTTAAATGACGGTGGTCTCAGGACCAGGGTGGGAGTGGAGGCAAGGAAATCTTAATCCACAGAGGGCTTTCAAATTGAGACATCTTTTTTTTTTTTTGAGAGGCTTTAATATATACTAGGTCTATAGAATACTAGAAAGAATTAATATGTAGCAGGTCTACAGAATACTAAAAAGGATTAATATATACTAGGTCTATAAAATACTAGAAAGAATTAATACGTAGCAGGTCTACAGAATACTAAAAAGGATTAATATATACTAGGTCTATAGAATACTAGAAAGAATATGTAGCAGGTCTACAGAATACTAAAAAGGATTAAAAAGGATTAATATATACTAGGTATATAGAATACTAGAAAAAACACACATATATATAAGGTCTAAGGAACACTAGAAAATTAAGATATACTAGGTCTATAGAATACTAGAAAGAACTCCCCTTTCTAGGACTAGTCCACCTTTGCCAGTGTGACGTTGGTCTTTACTAGATTGTAACCGTGTCTCTTGAACTACTTTCTCACAGTGACTACTTCCAGCTTGTGTTTTAGAGTTTTACACAACTAACTATTAAAGTCACATACAGAAATATACTTTCTCCCAACTCAATTTCTTTTATCTAGAAAGTAATATTAAAAAAATAAAACCGTATGAACATGTATATAGGAATTAAAATTAAAAGCTGTTTTTGTCAACAAGGTCCACGGTAACAAAATACCACAATACACAGATCACTTTGTACTCATTCACCTAACACTGTCCTAAATGTAGACCATAAAATTTCAGTCACTTCTGGGCAGCTTGTCTTTTGAGGGTCTCAAGTCATACAACTCCATAAGGCTTTGAGTCTATACAATGGAATGTTCTAGGCCAGGACCAGGAGAAAAGCCCCTCAAGTTGGGACACTCCACCCAATATCCTTGTTTTCTTGTCCTGAAATGCTGCCTGACTCACATGCACTTCTGTATATGACTCTTTACAGCTGCTTACAATATGAACATAACAGACAACAACTCTTGTCTCATGCAGCTCACATTCTTTTTGATCCCTAAAATCTTCACACCTTCCTGTGCTCAGATGCCATATGATTCCCTAGAACAGGTAGAACCCAGAGGCTATCCCCTGCGACATTACAGTGGTTCCTGTGTGCCTAAGACATGATGCCAGGAAAGAGAAATGCTTATTTTGAATTCATTTCCTTTTTGGGAAGAGGGGTAAATTAGCAGAATTTAATAGGAAAAGAAAATAGCTGATCATTTGAAAAGCTAACCATGTGACTGCACTAGGATTCTCAAGAAACTTGTAAACGTCACACAGTGCAGCGACAATGGCACTTCTTCATTCTTCATATAAAGACATCTTGGGATGATATAAAACTCACATTGCAAACAGCCCCAGACCTCGGTGACTGGTACAGCTCAGGGTAGCAGTTGGCATATGTATGCAGTGTGGCTTTCAAACAGCCCAGGAATGCTGCACTGCCACACCTGTCCCGGTGAACACAATGAGGACAGCTTTTGCCTTCTATTCTCCTATGCTGCAGAGAGCTCTTCAATCCCCCAAAAGCCATGCCTCAAGCGGTACTTCCTTTGAGGCTCATATTACTGGTTTCAAACCTGGAGGGATATTGCAACCTCCTAGAAATAATTTTTAAACGATGCCACAATTGCACTCCACATTAAGTCCCATCCTGGGAGAGGAGAGGAGGCCGACACTGAAGCCTGAACAGTTTACACTGGACAAGGAAGTCCACTAAACATCAGGGTTGGAAACGATGGCCATCACCGTAGAAGGCACAGAGAACAACTAGTGAAGCTATAAAATATCACGGGTCAGCAAATAGCAAATGACCACAACACCACCTCCCTCTACGGTGCTGAAGTGTCTTACCCGTCTGACTGTGTTCTAAGTTCAAGGACCTTGAACCTCTGCCGTCCAATTGCTTTCACTTTCACTACTTCAATTCCAAACTCCTGCTCTTCTCGATAAGCATAAATCTCTGCTGTGGTTCCGAACTGTGCTTCCCTTTCTTGTGCATTACTTCCAAGATAAAAATGTACAGGAAGAGTTTTCAGCTTTAGCTTTGAAATATACAACACCAGCAAAAGCAATATAGACAGGAAAACAGTTTACAGCAGTCAACCTTCACTGTAAAGCTAACACACGAGGCTCCAGAGAACACTTTAGAATAAGGGTAGAGTTTTAGAGTCATTGAAATAACCTAGGGCTAAAGAGTTTTAAACTCACAACGCAAACATCCTTCCACTTTGTTAGACGATGATGGTTGCCGCTAATTAATAGCACTATGCATATGTGCGTGAGGGGTGATGGAAGGCTTCCTGTTTCCATTTCCTGTCTCCACCACATTTCCTTCATTTGCCAAAGGCTACTTTACCATTGTTTTGTATTGGTACAACTTTATGAGTTTTGAAAGGGAAAAGTAACCTCCGTACAAAGTATAAAATCCTAGCTGTCTGAATAAAAACAGTTCTGAACTCGGATTCCAGGCAGGTTTCCCATTAAACGCATGCAACTTTTTCAACAGCCAGACACAGCTAAATTGTAAAAGTAAATGTCTGACTTACAAAGTAATGAAACTAATAGTAGATAACCCAATTTGTGCGTTGACAAATTCCTTGCTTTATACTTTAATCCAACAACTTCTGAAAAATTCCAGTTGGCTTTGGTTACCACCCTGACTTTGGCTGCACGGTAAACAGGTCACCTAACCTCTTACCTGTACGCAAGAACCGCAAAGGTTCTGTCTTTCTGAATTAAATTCCGCACCATGCTGACTTCTTGCGGGTGGGAAAGCTGCAGTGGTAATGTCTGCCCAGGAATCAGGATCATCATCACTTGAGGAAGGACTGGAATTACCTGACAGCTGTCATCATCGTGCAAAGTCCTCCCATGAAACTCTTCCATATCAGCGCCCAGGTACTACTCAAGAACACACACAGAGTCAGGACACTTAATACACCGTAGCAGATTAAAGGGTAGAGTAGAGTCAAAGAACTACACAGACAGAGCACACACATTTATTTATATAAGGACACCTCCATCAAACTCTAATTTTTGATCTAATATTTTTTATTAGAGGAACTCCAAATTTTCATGAAGAACCTCTCATTAGTGTTTTGTAGCTTAAAATATCTAATTTTAACCAACAACCCCTCTGTGTCCAAATATGACAACTCATATGACAGAGTGCTAGTACACAGAATTCCAGCCCACATCCCAGCAGTACCGAGAATACACTCTTGTGACTCAGTTACTAGTAGAATTGTTCAGAGGAAGACAATTCCTCAAAGAGGCACACCCAGGAGAAGTTTAGAAGTTAAGATAGTATGTTTGCATATTAGAAAATAGTAAAGAATCACAGGAGAATATAGTATTACTCTGCTTCAGTTTGTAAAATTACATTCTTATGCACTGGGAGATAGCAGCCCGTCCTCATCCACAGGAGTCTTTCAGTCAGTCAGTGCCATTTAGGAAACTCCAAGCACATTAAAGGGCCATCTACTGTATTAGCTCAGTTGCAAAGTTACATACTGTATGCGATGTTGGCAGGCTGGTGTCAAAGTTTATGATGTTCGGTTTTCTGGCGTCTCTACCATCCTGATCTTCAACTTCCATTTCAATTTCATCTTCCTCCTCATCTTCACTCTCTGCTGAAGAAGAAAAATAGAAGAAAAAAATTGAGTTTTTTTTTTTTGTTTTTTTTTTTTAAAAAAAAAGGCAGCTCTGTGGCTTTCACATGCCACGCTCTGAGAGGCAAGGCATTCACACAAAGACAGCTGGGCAGGGGCAGCAGAAAGCAACCTCGGGCTTTTTCTGCCATCATAGCGCTTTCCTCCTTTCCCCGTTTTAAGAAACCAACTGTTTTAGAACACGTTAAGATTTACAGGAATGTTGGAAAAATAGAACTCTAGTATGCCAAGGCTTTATGTTCCTCCACAGTTAGCACTGGACATTCATTCACAACTAATACTGGCACATTACTATTAACTAATTTCTTTATTTTATTTGGATTTCCTTAGATTTTCAGCTAATTTCTATATCCTGTTATAGACTCCCCTCTAGGATATCACATTATATTTAGGTGTCATGGCTCTTTTGCTGCCTCTGGCCGGTCAACTGTTCTGTCCTCCTGTCTAGGGAGAGCCTGATCACTCAGAGTACATATCAGGTACTTTACACAGCATCCCTCAGTAAGGAGCAGCTTGATGGAACTCTCAGCTGAGGCCCGTGGTGTTTCTGCACCTCATATCAAGGGTACATATAGCCAAGCTGACCTAGGGGCTGATGGTCCCCCGATTACCTGCTGGGGACACAGCCCCCAGACTCCTTCACAGCAAAATTCACTTTCCCTTCTTTCACACTGTAGTTTTAGACAGATCACCAGGCACAGCCGTCTAAGGGAAACATCCAGACTATGTGTAATTCTCCTATATTTTTCTCTTCTCCATCAAAATAATTTTGACCCTTTATGTAATAAATTCCAACTGATTAAAGCTGAGCTGCTTTATCGGAAGAAAAAAATGACACACTCATCTCTGAGGATCTTTCAAACTCTAGCTGTAAAGAGTTCCTCTGCAAGAAAAAGTGAGAATAAGCAGGCAAGAAAGATCTGCTGGTTACACTGCAAAAACGATTCCATTAAAACCTGGTAGAGGGCACTGCTATCCCAGTGACTACTTCCTGGCAGACACCATCATATTTAAAAATGAAAGGTTTGCCACTCTTTTCATACAAACATTGCCTTGTCATCTTAAATTTGAAAATAATGTTGGCAAAAAGAAAAAAAGTACATTTTAAAGGAGATTTAAGAATTCTATCTGCACATATTTTTCTAAATTAAAAAGTAAGCTGATCTACTTTAAAACTTGATGCTACCAAGGGCAGAGATGAAAGCCGAAAAAAAACAAAACAAACTACTACTTTATAGAGGTGTTACTCTAGGAACATTTTTTTTCCTGCCAACTATGGCTTCATTTTCCGCCCCAAGGTTAATTTTGTTCCTTTATGATATTTAGAATTGTCTTAAGATATCTTTGACAGTCACAACTAGAAAAATCCTGGAAATCCAGACTAGGTGTTGGTCAGGCATGCTGCTAAATACCCCTACTGCTTAAGGTACATCTTACAAGGGTTCTCCAGCTTGAAACACTGGCCTGAACATACATACATACATACATGCATACATACATGCATACATACATACATACATCCTTCCCCAAAACTTTTAAATACATAAGATTTGATTATAAATTGGTCAGGTTTTTCATTGTGAAATTATTTTTCTATCAAACCATCTGTAAGTAGGTTCCTAACAGAAAGCACAAATATTTTACAATAAAGTAAATGCCTAGAACTTTATATTTATTATGAATTCCTAGATATAATGTTCTGTCAGAGACAAGAACATAATTATTTCAAGTTGTATGCAGACAGTTGATGCTTAACATTTCTGAACATGTTTTTCTCGACATAGGGAAGTTTCATCAACAGATAAGATGAAGCTAAAATGATGAGAGAAACATTCTGAATGTAATTATTTCACCCGCAACTCTAAAAACATAGATTTTACTTGACATTTGGAGAGACCCATTCTCTTCTCTACTACAGCAAGCTTAAAATATCTGCTATGAGTTCAAGGGCGGCAGTTCTACAAAATTTACACTTGACATTTTCTACTTTTATTCTTTAAAGGGATTTGTTATGTATGGTGTCCAGTCTCATAAACAAAGCTAAAAGCCACTTCTCCTACTTGGAAATGTTTATCTTTGAGTACTTAATTTGTCCAGGGTAGATTCTTCACACCTAAAATGTTAGACAATTTCTTTAGCACCCAAAGATGATCACTTTCCAAAGTAGCTTACACTACATGGACTCAGGGGGCAACCCACAATTTTCCCAGAAATAGAACTCTTACAATTTGGAAAACCATTATTGTACATCTACAACATCTGTGAGTCTCTACTTCCAACATCTTCAACTGAGATAACACACACAGGGCTTTCAGAGCTACTGCTACACACGCAACAGCCCCTGGTGAATGCCAACACAACATGAGCATCCTCCTTGGACTCTACCACTCTCCCCAAATCTTTAGCACATCCAGAGTGGAGCTGATGTTGCTGACATCTCTTCTGTTGAAAGATGACTTACCTACCTTTATGAACTTCAGCGAGTATAGCTTCACAAACAACCAGTGACTCAGACAAAAGTGCCTTCTATGCCCTGGCACGGCACCCAGAATTTCCCTCCTTCAGGCTACACCATTACCCAGTAACAAATTCATACCCAAGGCAACGCTTTCCTGAAGTGACTAACTGAAACCTGAAATCACTTCTTCACAACCCACAAAAATTTCCTAACTCAAATGACTAAAGATGCAAGTTTTCAACAACTTACAGCTAACCTAGTTCACAACTGTATCCTAAGTAAATCTGTACCACAAGATTGTTCAATTCCTCTAACCCCAGAAGAGTCCCTACCTCTGACAAAACACAGGAGGCGTTGGAGACAAAGCTCAAGAGTATCTGGGAGATCCTACTATTCATTTCAGCATAGCAATGAATGAAACACCCCCCCAAGCCCTAACAGTACTTGCCTGTCTGGCCCTAGATGAACTGCACCCGAGATTATGATTATTCTCATTAGCCTCACCACAACTGTGAACCCTAAAGTAGAATGGTGTGTATGGCGGCGGCTTTCATACTAACACACTGCCAGGTTTATAATCAAAAGCCTCAGGCAACCGTCTGTGTTTTCTACAGCATTCTAGGAATAGTATGGACTTGAGTGATAATATGCAAGCATATTATTTTTATACTTGAGAAAAAAAAACCACCAAATAGGGCCTCGATAGAGAGGTACTGACCAGCAGCCTGAAGTGCTGTCTCTACAACTGTGTAACCTTCCACATCACTAATTTGTACAGACATTTAACAACTCGTCGATACATCTCTCCCTTGCAAGCAAGGTTCTGAACAGGTGACAGGGGTAGCAGCAAAAGCAGAAACGCATGCAAAGCGTTCACTTCGTGGCGCGTGACGTGTGAGTGCTTAGTACATATTAGCTATCAGCCTTATTAAAAGACAGACGTGCAGAAAACGCAACGGCTACTAATGTAACCCGGTTTCGGTCGTCGCCGGGTTCCACAGCATTTCCGTGGAGGCTTGCCAAGGAAAAAGATGCGAAGGATTGGGTCCCTGTTCTAGAAAAGAAAGTCCCTCGCTCCAACATCCCCACAGCGCAGGAGACAGAGGCCGGGAGGAAAGCGCAGGGCTGCAGCGGTCGAGGCTCAAGAAAAGCTCCCCCACTCGCCGCTACACCCGGGTTGCTGTCCTCGTCCTTCCTGAGGAGTCGGCCCCGGACCTCGCTCTCCACCCGTGGCCAGGCGCCCGTCCCGGAGGTTACCAGGCAGCAGCGGCAGGTGGTTGCCCATGTTGTGCGCAGCGTCCGGCTGATCTCCCTCGTCGGCCATGTCTGTTTACCCGCAAAGGAGCCTGGGACAGGGCGGTGCCGGGACGCAGGGGGAGGATCCGCTTCGAGCTGCCGCCTCGCGTTCGGGCCACAGCGCCCCCTGGCGGCTCCAAAGGCGAACAGCGGCAATGCGGAGAGCGCTGGAAATGATCACGTGAACAGCAAGAGATCTAATGCTATCCACACCCAACCAAGAATTCGAGGCTGAATTTTTAGTGTCCACCTTAACTAAACAAACTTCCTTATACAGCATCCTCTTTTGTCCGGAAGTATGAAAAGGAATATTCGGAAAACACATCGACTGTTCCAGGGACAGTTGAGATACAACTAATGTTTAAAACAATTTCAGGAGTCTTCATAAATAGCCCGAAAGAGGCAAAGGCTTGCAGGAACAGCAAAAGTCAAATAGTCACCTGGACAGTAAAACTGTCAGGATATCATCATGCCCAGTCATAATGGCTTCACTAAGAGAAAATTGATCAATATGTGGTAAAGCAATTAAAATATGCTAGAAGAGACAGTTAACATCTTTCCAATAAGTTTTCACTGAAAGAAAAAAAATGGAAAAAATAGAGCGACGTAGTATCTGTAAGGAAGGAAGTGGTGGAAGTGGTGGTGGAGAATGAGAGGAAGGGAAAAAGAACCACAGAAAACTAATGAGTCTGACGTTTTCAGTTTTTTTGACTCACAGAAAATTTGTCGCATTGAAAAGTCACAAGCTGCAAACCTTTTTTTTTTTTTTTTTTTTTTGTTGCAAGAGTGCCCCCAATCAATCCCACATCACTCTGCCTCCTGACCCTAAATCACTCTGTGGCCTTGGCCGAGCTACTTTTATATCCTCAGGACTCAGTCAAAACCAGAAAAAAAAAATCGTGTCTAAGCTGTGTCCTCTTCAATAATGCGTACAATACTGATGCCTTTTGTGATCAAGTTAAGAAGCAGCTGCATGAGGCATTGTGATGAGCTGGTGGTGTAAGGTATTGTTTGAGCTAGAGAGACCATCTTTGAGGTCTGGACTGCCCGAGAGCATGTGCAGCAGAAAGCAAGGGGAAGAGATGGTGAGTGTGAAAGAAGGAAGAGTTCAACCAAGTGATCCATAAATGTGCATATCTGAACACACATGTATGCCCAAGATCAATTTAGGTAGAGTTTGCAGAATTTCAATAAACTCTCTATAGAATCTTCTATCTATAGCAAGCATCTGGTTTCTATTTTACGTCTGTTTGTACACGTGTGAATTCACACTTTTCGGTGCATGGGGGAGCATGTATGCCAGTGAGCGTGGAAGCCAAAAATCAACCTTGAGTTTTATTACTTAGGAGCCACCCACCTTGCTTATTGAGGCAATCAATGTCTTTCACTGACTGGGGAATAAACTGTTAGGTGGGGCTGACTGCCAAGTGAGTCCCAGGGATCCACTGTCTGCCTCTGCAGTGTTGGATAGTGTTACAAGTGGAGCTTACCACCATGCCTGGATTAAACATATTTGTATAGAGATTCTTGAGGTTAAGTTCAGGTCCTTGCACAATGAGGACTTTACCAGCTGAACACCTCCCTAACCCTAAGTGTTTAGATTCTAAGTAAGAATGCTCTTAAGTTTCTGTGCTTCTTTAAAAAGTGCCCTTAAAACTGTTTGAACCCTGAGTCAATCAACAACTGTCTGGGCAAGAAAGGATCACTGTAATCCTAGAAAAGCACAGGCCTGGTGTCTCTCTCTCTCTCTCTCTCTCTCTCTCTCTCTCTCTCTCTCTCTCTCTCTCTCTCTCTCTCTCTGCAATGCTCTAGCATCAGAACCCTCATTTGTATGTGTTTTGCTGTTCTCTCTTCTTCTATCTTTCCTCCATTCAAATTCATCATCTTGATTTTTTCTCCATTTTATCCCTTTATTATGGACTCATTTATCTGTACCTTCATCTTTCAATATCACTGGATAAAAGGACCTAAGCAACTGTGCTTCTTGGATCAAAGTCCTGAGTGTTAAGAAACCATGATCATATGCAGGTGTGTCTTCTTCTGTTAAGGGCTGCGTCTGGCAGCTCTTGCTGTGAGTTGTGTCCTTCAGCATCTCAGACTGTAAATCCAAGTTACAGGTGGATTAAAATATCTTGTCTGATCTACACAGGTCTAGAGGGGAGGAAGTGGGGAAACCTGCTCTGTAAGCAGGACTACAATCAGAGACAGTGCATCTTTCATAGCCTCTTCAGTGTCAACAATTTTATTAATCACTCTCATATTTCAGCCATATGTAGAATAATGCAAGGTCTGAAGAAATTGTTATATGCAACTTTCACAGCTGCTGTAATATTTTCTGGTCCTCCAGAGCCTACACAGGTTCCGCAGAGGTTGGGTTATTTGTGATAAATGATTGTTTGGCACAATACTTGAGGTGACAATTTAGTGAGCCCTCCAACCACCACATCCATCTCTGACTTGACAGGTAAAGTAGTGAGGATTTTGCAAGATGGTAAGATGCCGGGCAATTGATGGTTTTTAAACTTTTCTACAAAATTATTTTCATGACTCATCTGGAGATTCCCAGTGGCACGTGACACTCCCACCGCAGCTGAGGATCATTGCAGAGAGGGGAGTACAGAACAGGAAGGGGCCTCAGGCTCCACTTACTCCCTCACATTTTAGCTCATAATGTCCACATCTTTCTCTGTGACCATTTTCAGTAACAGTTGACTGTATTCAAGTCACCTGATATTTTGCTACGATGACAAAACACCAGCTGTTCATTGCAGCAGAGGTTCACTTTTTGCTCAAATAATATTCATATGGGGCTCTCCATCATTAGGTTACTTTCCTATTGTAGCACATCCCTGCTGAAATTTTCTTCTACAATCACTAGCTGCCACAGCAGAAGGAAAAGGCTTGGAATGAATTCTTGCTATCTAAATGCCTTCAGAGTGAAGCATAGCAATGCCTACTCATATTCACTTGACCAAAGCAAATCCTAGGGCTCTGTTTAAGCTGGAGTGGAAGAATAAGATTCATCATAGAAGTGGAATCAGGTCATATCAGCAGCATTTGCCACAGGATAGGGTTAAATGCATATCTTTCATGTATGTGTGTGATGTGGGATACCCCTATGTATGGTGTGAATATGTTTTATTTCCATTGGCTAATAAAGAATTTGCTTTGGCCTGTGGCAGGACAGAATATAGATAGGTGGGAAACCCAAGCAGACAGATAGAAGGAAAAGAAGGTAGAGCCGGGGAGACACCACCAGCCACTGAAAGAGTAAGATGCCAGAGTATTACCAGTAAGCCATGGGGTACATGGCAATACACAGATTATTAGAAATGGTTTAATTTATATGTGGAGCTAGACAGTAAGAAGCCTAAGGCATTGGCCAAGAAATTATAATTGATATTAAGCCTCAGAATGATTATTTTTTAAGTGGTTGTGGGGACCGGCAGATGGGAGATAAACCAACCCAGTGGGACTGGTTGAGGCAGAGAAAAGCTTCCAGCTCCATGCGTGGTTGATTATGTTTCACTTAGCCACAGGAATAAACTCAAAGCATCCATCTTTAAGTGATTTCGATTTTATATAAACCTGGGTGATATAGTGTGCAAAACTTGTAGGCTACATGGTCTAGTCCATCGTTCCTAAGCTAAAGCTTACATACAGTGTTGCTGTCCTGGCTATAATAGGCAGTTATAGTATGATGCTAAGTGCTGTGGAACTAATCAGAGCGAGGATATGGTACCAAGTGCGACAACTGGCACACAGCAAAAGGCCAATGCTCTGCTGAGGCTTCCAGTACATAGAAGTTATTCTGGGTTGATGAGTGAGTGAGTGATGCATGTATAGAAAGATAGGAGACCTTGTGTGCACTCCTGTAGACTTTATACACATGATACACACAGACTATTCTAAATTTGTAAAAACATTTTCTTCAGGAATTAAAGTTTTGCATACTGACACCTTTTAACCTTATAAGCTATTAAAAATAATTTTTGACTCTATTTAGAAACAGAAACACATGGTATTACCATGAACATTTTAAATTTGAATTTTATAATTTAGTTTTATATTTTAAATTACATATTTAAAATTTCTAAGCTGTTTTCCTTCTGGTTAAGATTAAGTTACAGATTAACACATTATACGATGCAACACAGGGTCAGACTTGCCACTACTGTGTTCCACTTCTGTATCCTGTCCCTCTGGAGAGTCTCAGGACAGTAACGTTTGGACTGTGACCTCCTATGATCACAAAGCCTCTGCTAGAATACTCTGAGAAGGATCTGTCTGAAACTGTTTAAATTTAACTTAAAAGAAAAAAAAGAAAGCAGAAGAAATTTTCTCTAGCATATCCACTAAAGTATATATATATATATATATATATATATCTCACATATATAAACTAGCAATGCGTAATGCAATAGTTGTCTGTTAGTGATTGTGGGAGTGTTCTCCTGTATTTTGTATTACTCTTATTGGTTGAATAAAGAGCTGCCTGGCTTATAGACAGGTCAGCCCTTAGGTGGGCGGAGTAGACAGAACAGAAGTTCTGGGATGAGAAGAAAGGAAGTGAGTCAGACGCCACGAGCCACCGTTGCAGATGGATGCAGGTTAGACCTTTCTGGTACATCACCACGTGGTGACTTACAGACTTTTATAATGGGTTAGTTTATGAGGTGAGGGCTAGCCAGGAAAAGGCTAGTGATAATAAGCCAGGCAGAGTTTAAATGAATACTGTCCTTACGTGGTTATTTCGGGTGCAAGCAACCAGTAGCTGAGCGGACCAGTGGCTGGGGGCTTGGGAGCCTGGCGGCTGGGGAACACAACACGCACACCTCTCCCCTAATTACAACAAGTGATGTGACTGACAGTGCCCTAGTTTGTTTATATAGGTGACAAGACAAGGTATTTTGCTATGACACGATAGCATCACTAGGTGGCAGTAGTTCTTTAGCTGCATTATGCCTTCACCAGCCACCATCACAGAAGCACACTGGCATGACTGTACTAGGCATCCCTGGCAGCCTGGCAGGCTCTTGAGTCTAACTTAGAAGTTACTTCTGTTCTGTCACTCATGGGTGAGCAGGTGTTTGTTAAACACTTAACTCTGATTCAAAATTGACATGTGTACTTTGCATGTTGGTTTCTTTGAATTTTATGGCATTCTTGAGAAGTCTGTTCCCAACCTATCCCAATATGTTGTGATCACAAGACAGTTTCCATGAATGACAGAAGTGCAGCCTGAAGGATTCTCAGCATCTCAGTTTCCACGTCTCTGCAGCCTTGTCTCTTTAATCCTCCTTACATCTATGTTCACTCTGTCGTTCTGACTTTCATCCTGTCCTACTGGAACTTGCTCAACTACAGCCTAGATCAACTTCAGACTTCTCCTCTTCCTATGAATCTGTGACCATCTTCTTGCTTCTTATTGCCCCGTGTGCCTTTGCTTTGTTTAGGATACCACATGAATGTTGTTGTTTTCACTTAAATCACTTTTTTTCCCCAAAAACTATCAATCACATTTCTTGTCACTATGACCCAGCAAGAAGCACCTTAAAGTGGGGAAGTTATTTTATTGGAGCTTTGAGACTACAATCCATTATGGTGGATAAGACATGGTGGAAACATCTCTCAGTTGTGGCATCAGGGCAAATGGTGCTGCTTGATTATATCTTTTTGGATGGGGGGGCGGGGAGATGGGACAAGAAGTGGGACCTCAAGACCTGCCATGTGGTGATCTATTTCTTTCAGCTAGGCTCTACTTCCCAAAGATTACAAAACCTCCCCAGACAGCACTACCACCTGGGGATCGAGTGTCAAAACACACCAGCACACACACACACACACACACACACACACACACACACTCAATGGGCCATGTGTCAACTGTTAGCTCTAGCCCAGACCCTAGGTTTTTCTTTGAAGACTGTAGGCTTTGATGGCTAATGTATTGACTGTCATCATGAATGACAGGATGTAGAATTACCTAGGAGAGGAACTTCTGAATGTGTCTGTGAGTTTCTAATTAATTGAGGCTGGAACTATGTGTGGCACCATTCCATTGACTAGGATGCTGTTGAGTACTAGCATTCATCTCCCTGTGCTTCCTGATTGTGGGCACAATGTGACCAGCTAGCCCATGCCCCTGCTACCCTGACTTCCCCAGAGCAATAGACTCTACCCCAAACTATGAAGCAGCATTCTTTCCTTTACTATACATGTCGGGGATTGCATGACCACAGTAGGAAATGTAACCAGTGATCTCATGGGTTATCATTTTGATGTTTAACTTAAAGACTTCTTATTAGTAAAATTTACAAATACAGATGATTTAAAATTTGATTTTCCCAAAATAAAACTGGAGCGTAATCAAACTTTGCTGCAGACTTCAATTTTGCACTCTGTCAAGAAGTCTGGCAGCCACCCAATATTTTGGCAATATTGTAAGTCTTCTACTGAGCACACACAAGCCTGAAGCAGAACGATTCCTGATGCTTTCTGGAAGGAAGCTCTGCTTCTGCACCTCTCACTTCTACAGCATCAGCACCATCTTAAGGTGGATTCATTTTCATCGCTGCTCTTGCTGTATGCTGCTGAAAATATGCAGGTATTTGCTTGGGTTGACTTTCTGAGACCGTGCTGCTATCGCACTTACCCTGTCTGTCATCTTCTCTAGGCTCCTTGCTTTCTAGAGCAGGCATGTACAAGGTGGGCAGAATTAGGTCTCCTGCACTGCTGTCCCGAGTCAGAGTCTAGACAATGAGAGAATCACGATTTGCAGCCCATCCTGATGTCTTCTGAGTCTTGCCATGTGGCCATTTTCTCATCATCTGGCATCTCCTCAGGTTGGCTCAAGGTAATTGGGAAGCCACCATATTCTAATCAACGCACAGCCTCTACTGCTTTGAATTTATGCTGTGCTACCCAGGTAAAGCAGAGCATCCTGCAACTCACCCTTCTTCTGCACAACCTTTCTCTCTGCCAGCCGTGGGCTAGAAAAAATAAGTAGTGGAAACTCTTATTATTCTGAAACAGTCATGCATGAGTCTTACTGATGGCAGCAACGGGCCCAAACACCTCAGGTAGGGATATAATCGATGAATACAGAGAGTACAAAATGCTGATAATTTAACCTTTTTCCTAAAAATTACTTTATGTCTCATTCAATTCAATTGGCTCTTAGCTGGAAATTTTTTCTGACATTTTTCAAAGAAAAAAAAAAGACATTTACTACATTATTTTGATAATTTACTACATAATTTTGATAATTATGTAATTTTACATAATTTACTACATTCTTCCCTCCATCCTGCTTCCACTTCTTCCTTTCTTTTTTATTTAGATTTGTGAAACAGAATTTCACTATATAGTCCAGGCTTGACTTGACTATGTAGCCCAGGATGGCCTCAGACTTAAGATATTCTGCCTCTGCACCCTGAGTGCTGGACTTGGGGGCTAAAGCCTCCATGCCATGTGATATTTTACTCTTCTTTTCTACTTGACTTGCTCTGAAGAATGGGCATAGAGGTTGGAGATTACGTCTCAGTCATCTTTGTATGCTCAGTGAAGCATAAATAGGATGCTGATAAGAAACAATTGAATTTAATTCAAGCCAAAAAGGAATGCCTCAGAGGGAAGGTTCAATCATCTTTCAGGTCAGCATGAACCTCCAGTCTCCGAGGACAGAAGTTCTCACTCAAAGATGAGTATCGTCTGCAACAGCAAAGCGCAGAAAACAAAAGCTGTCAGGAAACATAATATACATCAGCAGAGTCTGTGGTTATTCTCATATAGTAGTAAAGACTCTTGAAATACCAACTAAAAACTGTTAAAGACTAACCAACAGTAAAGGAAAAAAAATGTTGATGTCATGTCTATATGAGCTCATATGACCACAAAATATTGATTACTGTAATATTTTTTTAAGCCAGGAGACCTGTTATTAACTTTTATTTCATATTTACTTTAATCTTTTAATACTTTTTCCTTTACAGTAAATAACCTTTATTTTTGAATTTGAGATGTTACCTGATGTATCTGGCCCTTCTTGGTTGTATGTCCCTGTTAGGAATCTTAAATTGCTGGCCTCTGTTTCCTCATCAAATCCTTAAGTGGAAATAATATTTCAAATTTAGGGTAGGGAGTGCGAGGACTGGAATCCAGGGCCTAGTGCATGCTGTGCTTTGTTAATCCCACAAATCCAAGGAGGAAGACCAGTGATCCAAGTAATCATGGCCAAATGAATTAAAGCAACTTTTTTTTTTTAATTCATGGTCATAGGCTATCTTTACCTAACCTCAGGGTTCAAGTGATCAGCTCTGAACATGGGTAAGATAAGGATTTTTACAGTTCAGGAGAAGGTGGTTTCCAATGGGGAGATTTGACAGGCAAATAGGCAGAATTACAGAAGTAGAATATTTTTAATTTTTATTTTATTTTATATTTTGGTTTTTCGACACAGGGTTTCTCTGTGGCTTTGGAGCCTGTCCTGGAACTAGCTCTTGTAGACCAGGTTGGTCTCGAACTCACAAAGATTCACCTGCCTCTGCCTTCCAAGTGCTGGGATTAAAGGCGTGCGCCACCACCGCCCGGCTCAGAAGTAGAATGTAAACATATCACTTTGGCCAGAGCAATCTCATGAAACAGACATATTTGCAAGGTGGTCATAATAAGATGATTATAACAACAGGCAGTAATAATAACCTTTTGAAACAAAGGCATGGTTGCCATTTTCTGAAACAAACAGTACAGAACTGTTTGGAGTTAAGGTTATGGGTGGGGCATAGACTAATCCTTGAGAAATAGATATTCAATCATAAGCAGGAATGAACCCAGTTTGTCTCTACTGTAAGATGGCTTTTATGCTTAAGATGGAGGCTAGTTTATTAGCATGGGATCTCCCACTGAGTTATATCCAATTTCTGATAGTTTACATCTTCAAGGATGCTTCAAGGATATGAAAGAGGAAAATGTGAAGAAGCCTGAGAACAGAGCAGTGACCACTAAAACTTAGTATTAATAACTGCTAACCAGCACTCCTGGCATTGCCACGGAGTGAATACTTCTTCAACCTCCTTGACTTGCTCTTTTGCTCTCTTGCCAGGAATTAATTAATCTGGTCTATCAGCTCCAACCTACCATTCTTTTTTGTGTTGGAGGCCACTAGGAGGTGCTAAAGTGTAACTTAAGGATGCAGATGGAAAGGACTCCAACCTGTTCTTCATCTGGCATTGGGAGCACCTGTCTAAGTCCGGATGTGCACGAAAGCAGTGCCAATGTGTTTTTACAGCAATCATCTCCAACATTCACAGAGGTTGACTTGCAATCCCTAAAAGACCCAAATACTAGCTGAGAAGCAGTGATCCTGAGCCCCAAATTCAACTCACCCCTCCACTAATTTCTGATTTTTATAACAGCATTCTTGGTTCACTTGGACATAGCTGCTTCTTGCAAAATGCTACCTCCACAATGTCTTAATGTTTCCATTTTGGTTTTGACTTGCCCACTTAAAATCTGTATCTACTATCCAGCCATTCTTCATGTTGCAACCTCCATTTCCACACAACTGGGGTAGCATATGTGTTTTGAATCTTTATCCTGACTGATTTATTAAGTATCACCAAACCAAAAAAAAAAGATGATGTCTAAATGCCCCCAAAATATGAGAAAATGTTCAACTTCCTTAGTAATATGGAAAATGTTATTTCAGACTCAGAAAAATACTGAGTCAGTGTACATATACTTTATGATATTAAATGACAAAGACATTAGACAAACAATAGGTACTCATAGTATAGGTAATAGATAAAATACTGTTGAATAAAGGAATTCAGCTATAAAATAGTTCATATAGCTCCATTCAAAAAAGCCAATTAATAACTAGAAAAGTGAAATGGCAGACACCCACACCCAAAAATTAAGCAGAGCTCAGTGAATCCTGGAGGAAAAAGGATTGTAGGAGCCAGAGGGGTTTAGGACACCAGGAGAACTCAGCCCACAGAATAAGCAGGGTTCATAAGGGCTCATGGAGACTGAAGCAGCAATCATGGAGGCTGCATGGATCTGCACACATGCTGTGATTGTTTAGCTAGGGGTTTTTGTGGTACTTCTAATAGTGGAAGTAGGAGTGTCTCTGACTCTTCCTCCTGCTCTTGGGACCCTCTTTCTATTTGGTTGCCTTGTCCAACCTTGACATGAGGGTTTGTGTCTATTCTTATTGCATCTTGTTATTTTGTGTTGTTTCATTGATATCATTGGGAGGCCTGCTCTTTTCTGAAGGGAAATAAAGAAGCAGCAGATCTTGGGGACAGTCTGGGTGGGGAATTGGAAAGAGTGGAGGGAGGGAATCTGTAGTCAGAATGTGTTATATGAGAGAAAAGTAAATGAAAAGAAAAAAATGAATCTGATGTTGAAATCAGTATTGTAGTTAACCTTGACCTGCTGTTGGGTCACTGAGTGGGAGAAGAAAAGGGAATATTGGTATTGATAAGATTTTGTTTCTGGGCATGACTGATGGTTTCATAGGTGAAATGATTCCATTCATTGCATGATAATTCATTGACTTTTAAAATCTTAGATTTATGTATGTGTTAAATTCAATAAAAGGTTTTAAGGAATTTAAAGTCTGACATTTATGAACTTCATTCAGCATCTATTCTGAAAATTTATTTTCAAGGTTTCTTACTTACTAAGCTTTAACTTTCTTCAGAAAGTGGCACTTGTCATTGGTTTCTTGCAGCTTCCTATAGGCCTAAATCACAACACAAAACAAAGTATGCATTATTCATTAGTTAGGATGTTATATATTGGTAAGTGAGTTTACAACTTTATTACTGAATAATTCTAGTTTATTTTGAATTTTCAGAGTTCAAGGCATTGATTGTCTCCAGCAACTGCTCAATAAATATCTGTTGAGTGAAAGCTGTGTAATATTTGCCCAGAATATCTCATTACTATTCTCACTGATCTAATAGAGTATCTTGTATAGTGAAGACATTCAAACATATTTCTTGTGTGTTTGAAAATTAATTCTGAAACCATAATTCCAATTTAAACTGCATGGTGCCTCACAGGAAAACTGACTTCTTCTTCTTCTTCTTCTTCTTCTTCTTCTTCTTCTTCTTCTTCTTCTTCTTCTTCTTCTTCTTCTTCTTCTTCTTCTTCTTCTTCTTCTTTTTTTGGTTTTTTGGTTTTTTTTTCTCTGTAGCTTTTGGAGCCTGTCCTGGAACTAGCTCTTGTAGGCCAGGCTAGCCTTGAATTCACAGAGATCCGCCTGCCTCTGCCTCCCAAGTCCTGTGATTAAAGGCGTGTGACACCACCGCCCAGCTCAAATTCTTTTTTTATTAGGTAGTGAACTGTTATCATTTACCTAGGTAAAAAAATGTCACTATCCAAATAAGTTTTATGCTTAAATGATTTTTTTTCCTGCCAACGTTTTTAGATAGCCAAAAAATTATTTGTTTTTCCATTTCCAGGATGTTTGAAAATTTCAGCACTTGAATGCTATGACAGAAATAGTAGTGGCTAGGCCAGCTTCATCACAGATCTGCTCATTTATTCTGACTAATATTAAACATAGGACACTCATCCTCAAAATGGAGGGGTCTGGAACTGCAAAAGAAAGGAAGTGACTTTGCTACCAGCTAATCAATCTCCTCTCTAGTCAGCGTAGACATCACTAATCAATAACATCATGGTTTTCTACCAGGTCCAAACTGCTTTAGAGTTCTCAGCTTAGTACACAAGATTCACAGAATGAATGATAGTTGGCAAGTTATACGTTGGTAAAGGTTGATTGTCTATCATTAATGGGGTGATCCAACAATCACCCCTTCAATCCCAAAGTGCTGTGGCCTACTATACGTCGTGTCTCCTGTGATAACTTCAAGACACTGCACAGTCTTTGAGTGCATTCAGAACTATTGAAGAAAAATTCCATTGAATTTGTCAAATTTTCAGACTAGTTTACTAAGTGATCAGTCTTTCCAAGTGATTAATTAATGTATAGGGATCATTTAACACAATTCTTCTTAGTTACACACTTCATTTCCAGGATAAGATTTAAAATTAGCATGGGACAAATAAGAAGTATCCCCATGGAATGCAGATGCCTTCAGTCTGAAATCCCACTGCCCCTTAAGTATCAACAGTGAAATGAATTTTCTTACACCTGTATCACTCGGCAGGTAGAGATTTATTTTATTTCTCCTTTCAAGGACTGAATTTATTAAAATCAGGAGCAAAGATCTAGGAAATTGCTCCAGCAAAGGTCTGGGGTCTCAAGGATTTTAATATCTTTGTGTAAAGTTTAGTATCAAAATGGCTCTGAATGACCAGCTTTATCTAATTTTAAGTATATTACACTGAGTAATTGCTGACAAAATGATAATATGGTGTTATGTAGAACATGAGAAGAAAGTGAGAAATCCATAGTTTTCAAATATGGTGTGAGAGCAGAGATTTTCAGAGCACCAGCAAAGAATTAGGACCTTTCATGTCACTCTCCCTGAAGAAAGTGGGATGTCTTTTACTTATTTACCCAAGAATAGGGTAGAAAAACCTCTCCTTCTCTTACGAATCATAAACGCTCTCACCTAGGAAGCATGTTTTCAGACTGAAGGCAATGACTGTGCATGGTGCTAAGTTATAAAAGCATTTTATGATACTTTTATGATATTCGTTTTTTGTCAATTTTTTTATTTAAATACTTTGTTTCATTTTACATACCAAGCCCAGTTCTCCCTCCCTTCCCTTCTCCTGCTTTCCCCCACCTAACCCCCATCCATTCCTCAGATGGGGGTAAGGCCTTTCTTAGAAGGGAGTCAACAGAGTCTGGCATACCAAGCTGAGACAGAACCAAGCCCAACTCTTCTGCCCCACCATATCAAGACTGAGCAGGTATACGATATTCTTATAAAGCCATCATCTAATTTCCAGTTAGCAGAGGAGAAAGAGCCTGCGCCAAGAGTTAACAAACCCTCATGAAACTCTGGCTGTACTGTTGCGATCAACCTTTAACCTTGTGTGCTGTTTCCTTTTGTATCATTTTGGAGAAAATTGAGGTAACCCAAGTTTCTCAGCTCTAACATCCTAGATGTCAATAAATGTTCACAAGGTGAACAAACACACCAGTGATAACATCAAAATTAACATCAAAATTACCCAAATATATCCAAATAATTTAGGCTGAATTACTTGTAAAATACTTTAAAGGAGGGGTCTGCAGAGATGGCTTAATGGTTAAGAACACGAACTGCTCTTGCCAAGAACCCCGGGTTGATTCTCAGCAACCACATGGTGGCTTACAGCTATCTGTAAATCCAACTCCAAGGTAATCTGGTGCCTTCCTCTGGCCTCTGTAACTCTAGGCAAACAAGTGGTGCACAAACATGCATTCAAACAAAGTATACACACACACACACACAAACACATATATATGTGTGTGTGCACATATATACCCACACATACATACATATGTATGTATGTATAATAAAAATATATTGGCCTGGAGCTGCCTCGAGGGCTATGCCAGCTGGCCAGCAGTCCCAAGAGTTCACTTGTCTCTACCTCTCTAGTGCTGGGATTGTAAGTATGTATGTAACATCATGCCCATTTTTTTTAAATGGGGTTCTGGGGATTGAATCCGTGTACTAATGCTTGTGTGACAAGCACTTTACTCCATTTTTGTATGCTTATAGGTACTAGTTTGAGCCTCCAAGTTCCTCAAACCTTTGTAACCCAAGGCTGCATAGTAAAGACTATTTGATTCTGCATGATTTTGTACTGTGTATGCTCTGCTCACCCACAATGAGCTCAGCTGCGGTGGCACTTGCCAACTGTATTTTTAGGGCACTCAGTGTTCCCGACCCCTAGAGCATGTTGAAAAATTAATCTCACTGACTGTATCTGACTAACTGTGTACATTTGTACATATGCATGCACACACAAAATACATGTCTATGTGTGTGTGTTCCCATATACATAATTTATATACATACATGTTTTAAATGAAATACTTGTAAATCAATACCAAAAAATCTAAACTTTGGACCATTCATACTATACACAGGCCAAACAATATTGTTGATAAATTTATAGTAGGCCTTTACTTGCCACAATAAGCTGTACACAGTATTGGACTCTTGCCTGTTTCTTATAATTTTAGGATATGATTATTAGTTTTTTAAACTGCTGTAACAAGAAATAACCATGACTTATAAGTTTGAGCAATGAATATTTACAATCTTGTCATTTCATTGGGCTATAATAAAAGTGTTGGCAATTTTATTTTCTGAAAATTTCTTTAAAGACCTTGCCTTAGTGAGCTCCTTGACCCTGGACTGACAGTTGGGGAACCAGCATAAGAATGAACTAAGCACTCTGAATGTGAGTGACAGTTGCGTGGCATGGGCAGTTTGTGGGGCCACTAACAGTGGAACCAGTATTTATTCCTAGGGCATGATCTGGCTCTTTGGAGCTCATCCCTTATGGAGGGATACTGCAATAGCAGTTCAATTGTATTTAATAAAGGAAGACTACCTGAGGATCTGAGAGAGCAGCAGTCCCACTGGTCAACCTTACAGACTGGATTATAGTAGCACACACCTTTAATCTCAATAGCTGTAATGAAAAGCTCCTTTAATCCCAGTGACCATACTATTTGCCATGGAAATCAGGTGGTGCATGCCTTTTATCCCAGTGGTACACGCCTTTGGTCCCAGCCCTGGGAAGGAATGTAGGATGGGAAAGACAGCTCTCAGGGACAGTCTCATTCTGAGATTCCTGGAGGCAGGATCGTCATTTCTGACTGAGGTCGAGGTAAGAACCAGTTGCTGGCTGCTTTGCTTTTCAGATCTTCAGGTTGAACCCTAATTTCTCTCTCTGAGTTTTTATTAGTTGTGCTTCAGGATACCTTGCTCAGACTAGATACAGGAGGGAGAACCTTGATCCTGCCTCAGGGGATGTGGTTGACTCACCATGGGAGCCCTCACCCTCTCTGATGAGTGGATGGGAGTTGGGGTGTGGAGAAGTGAGGAGAACTAAGGGGCAGGAAGGAGAGGGAACTGGGATTGATATGTAAAATAAGATTGTTCTAAAAATATTAATTTTAAATTTAAAAAATTAAATCTAAATTTAAATTTTATAAAAATTAAAAAAAAGGATCTTGCCTTTTCTAGCTTTGAGAGGCTGTTCACATTCTTTGGATCATTGTCTTCTTTCTCCATATTTAGGGTGCCCAATGTTGCCTCTTTTTGACCCTTCTCCCATCCTCCTATGCTTATCTTCCCGTGGCTGCAGCTGGGAACAGTTCTCTTGTTTTGTAACTAGACTGTGATGAGAACTGACTTCAACAGGTGTGTAAGGTTGCATGTAGGAAAGAAACTGGTTCATAGATTATGAGGATTAGAATGCAGATACCTTTGGGTAAACTGTTATCCAACAATATAATGAGTGGAGGCCTTACAATGGCCTTCTTTTTACATCAAAATGTGAGGTATGGAGGAAATTTAAAACTTCAATGATGCCGGGCAGTGGTGGTGCATGCCTTTAATCCCAGCACTCGGGAGGCAGAGGCAGGC
>JAQHUG010000007.1:4162773-4181195 GCA_028555095.1 Dicrostonyx torquatus
ATCCTTGGACCTTGGAACCTTTAAGGATCTGTCTTCTGCTCTTGTTCACTCCTCAAATGTGTGAATTTGTACCCTTTCATCTGTCATCCACATCTACAGTCACCATACAGACAGTGTGTCAGGAAGACCTGTGATACACTGATGAGCAAAACTTAGTGCTTGCTCTTCCAGGATTAAAAGTAGTAGACCAAGACGTTACAAAAATGTGCCCTGGATGTCATGTACACCTGGAATGTCAAGTTCCTTGCTCTTGCACATCTACAGAGGTAGGAAGAAGTAACCTTGATCTCTGCAATTTAGCAGACTCCCAAGACAATATTAACATATGCTGTATTAGTGTCAAGTGACAAATAAACTCAGTTTGGCTAGTAAACACCACATTCCTGCCCTCCACATCGTTCTCTGGGATCTGAGGGAGGGAGGTGAATAGCAGCCATTCAGGGTACGCCCTTCCATATGTCTAGGCTTCATTCCAATTGTCTGTGCTTTGGTTTCTTTGGGGAAGTTATCCGCCTTCTAAGGAAGCGAACATTCCCCTTAACAAACATCTGGGAGCCTATAAACATGCTCTCTAAGTGTGATGAAGTCTGCCAAGCTGAAACTGTATGCAATGTCAAATTTGAACCCATGTAAAATTCTGTTGCTACCTTTCTATCAGGTCCTCTTGCTCACAAATAGATTCTTCTTATGTTCTCCACTGTGTGTGTGTGTGTGTGTGTGTGTATGTGAACAGCACTTATCAGAATTCAAAGTGAAGGGGTGTGGTCCCTTGGCCTGTGGCCACACCCTGCTGCCGCCCCCAAGGGTGGTGCCCATTATTCAGGAGATCTATAAGTGCTGGAGATCCAGGCGGGAAGCTCTCTCTGCGTGGATCGCCGACCTGTCTGGTTTGTCTGCATCTACAGAGGAGCCCCTTTCCGGTATTGTACCCTTGCCCTTTCCCAAATAAATCTCTACACTATCTCTACACAAAGTATAAATCAGGTATCATTGAAGGCATGTTTGATGTAACCTAAGCTCATATTCAAGAAGATAGACTCCCAACACTTTCTTTCTATGCACAGAAATCCGCTTGTTCATCAGGTAATGAGCCTCCCAGTGGCAGGGCTTAAATCAGTTATCTAAATGTCACTTAATAACCCCACAGAATCTGGCAAACATCAAAATGTGAACTTCCCAGCTGTTCTGATTTGACTGTTGATTTGGAGAGGTACCAGTTCATTGGTAAAGACCACAGCTTTTGTAAGAGGGCTTCTCATGACTAATGACACATCACGGAATAATGGATGCCTTATCCTAAGTCTTGTTTTCAGCAACATGACCCGAATTTCTGCATCTTTTGAAAGTACCAGAGGTTTGTATCCAATCTAGTTTTATTGAATTCTTTGAGCAAGCACCAGTTCATAACAGTCACAGAGATTTTTCTAATTTGTGCTTTTATACGATGGCTCTTATTTATTTTTATTTAAAAGATAAGTTTAGTTATTAAGCTCTCTTTATTAGTTATCATGATTTGACAAATACTTGTTGAGTGCCTACAGTGTGCCAGGGACCATGTCAAGAGTTGAGTATATAATGGTGAAATACACAAATGAAATCTCTTCCCAAAAGGAATAAATAAATTTTGAAATAGAGTAGAAGGGGAAACATACTAACAAAAATGTGTAAAAACAATCACAAAGAAGCAAAGAGAATACAATGCAGAGAAGGATGAAGGTAAGTGGCCTTAGTCTAAACATAAAACAGAGGCCTTCATAGCTGTGATCACAGAGATGCTTCTCAGTTCATAAGCCAGTATTAAGCATAAATGTCAGATAAGAGTTTTGTATCTGATATCTTTGTAATTGCCCTTCACTTCACAATAAATATTTTACAATGAGAATCTAGTTCATTAACACCACAAAGAGTCAATGTTTATTACATCAGGATCCATATTTTATTTAATGATTGAAGATAATGAGAAATATAGTGTGTGCACAGATGAAAGTGTGACTTAAATCAGAAACACAAAGATCTATAAGCCACAAGATGGCGTGGTTGATATTTACAGAGAAAGGTGTGTGGGAGCCGTGGCAGCGGTGGCAATGTTTTGAGAACTGTGATGTTTCTTTCTCTCTTTACTTTATTTCAGGGAAGAACAAAATGAAAGTATATAAGCAAATGAATTCCTTTTTTTTTAAAACAATACTCAACTGGAAATTTAAAAAAGAAAACATTTCCAAACTTGTACATGAAAACCAGTGTTGATTGTGTGTGTTGTGTTGGCTAGAAGATTTGACTCTACGTAATGATATTAATAAAATGGATTCCTCTATTTCTAAATGTATTTCCACTTGTACAACCTTTCCCCCCCTTTTTTTAAAAATAAAATTACCAAACAATTAAATAATAAGCAAAAAGAAAAGGGAAAATACTTTGGACCTCAGTTAGTAGCCTTGCTCTTTGCGGCATGTCCTCTTTATTTGTTTTGGTTTTTTGAGAAGGGTTTCTCTGTAGCTCTAGGCCTGTCCTGGAACTAACTCTTATAGACCAGGCTGGCATTGAACTTACAAAAATCCGCCTGCCTCTGCCTCCTGAGTGCTGGGAATAAAGTTGTGGGCCTCCACTGTCTGGTATTATGTCCTTTGTATAATTCAAAATATGCCAAACATGCCTTTGATCTCACCTCTTCTGGGCTCCCCTTCCCCACGCTGCACTAGATGCACCTGCATTGCTACACATTTCCCTGCTGAACCATCCTCATTGTCACCCTTTCATTAATGGCATGAAACCCCTGCTCTTAACTCTTTAACTAGTTGCCTTTGGCATTCTGATCTCTTTTCCTGATTGTTTCTCTAGGTAATTCTCTGGAACTTTTGGGATTGCTTTTTAAAATCTAATATGGACTTATTAACTGTTTCTCAACCATTCTCTTTATGCAGCCTCCCTTTCTATGTAGGAGTTCCCCATCTCACTCCCAATCCATCCCTACTCTAGCCATTGCTATCATAATGCTTACTGTCACTATTGGTCTTGGGGTTTTTTTTATTTTTAAATTATGACTTCGGTCTTCAGCATATTGTCATTCCTACAGAGCTACAGATATTCTCACGGTTATCCTTGCACTGCATATACATCATGTACATTTCCATTCCATTCCATCTGAGCATGGGTGTGAATAACTCAATCTTCACATTTGGCTAACTGATTTGCCTCACACTGTGGAACCTTAATGAAAGAGATCGGGGAGGGTCACCTTGTTGCAGTCAGGTTTCATGGTTTGAGGCTGAGAACAGTTAATACTTCCTTCTTGGCATGTTGGAGTGTACCTTTCTAGTGAAAGGTACATTAGCAATGGGATCTTCTGGTGACCTTCCAGGACCTCTGAGTCCCCTAGAAAATGAGTCTGCTCTTAGAGATCACTTTGCCTCTAACTTTTTATAATCTTGTGACTAGGTGATACGTGCTTTACAAAACCTCTTCCAATATAGTTTTTGTTGACTTCTAACTATTATGTTATATATCTATTATATAATATATATATATTATGTTATATATATATATATATTAAGAACTATATCTGCTCTTGTGTGTTAGTAAGGAAATTAAAGAGTAGGGTGGTTGGCTAGAGGCTAGGAATGAGCCTTTAGTTCCCATTCTACAAATTCTGAGTCTTCCCCTTTCTGCAAAAATTACCTAGGTTTGATAAAATTAGGAGTAAGCACCTTATCTTTTAAATCCTGTATAGGTAGCATAGTGACTTTTTCAAGTTGTCTTTTACGTCCCATTTGGAAGAATGGTAAGACCAAACAAGTTAAATACAGAGTGATATTAAAAATGATAATTTAACCTTCAAAGAATGGATAGGTCTCTTAGTGACATTTCTCTTGGACAAAGAATAAATGCAAGTCAGCTGCTCTCAAGAGCATGAAAGAAACGGCCTTTGTGTACCCCTGTCTTCTGCAATCTCTAAGTCTTACCCAAGAGCTTTGCACTGGTATTGTTGCCAAGACTGCTTCCCATCCTGCACCTTCATGTTTAAGTACTTATGTTTTTTTCCAAGTTACCAGATCATGCTTATTCTGAATTGCTGGCTCCGTAAGAACCTTCACTCTGAGTAAAGCAGGCAGGTCTGATCCCATGCCCTCCACCATTCATACTATTTGTTAATATCTGGTCATTCTGTGGTAGAAAACTCCAGTTCTCAAGCCCTGTGAGTATGTAGACCAAATAGCAATGGGCACTTTGCAGAGGTGTAGGTATCTTGAAATGGAAAGAATCTAGGACTCCATCTGTGGGTCAATACAATCACAAGGGCTTCCTAAAACATAGGTATGGGTGTCAATATGAATGAAAGGAGAAGCAACAACAGACACATGGTTGATGTGATGCAAAAAGAGGATCACGAAACAAGGAATGCAAGAAGTCTGGACAAATGGCAAGAAACTGGAGGAGCGAATCTGCCTTCATGCTTCTTCTGGCATTGAGAGGCTGGGATGGTCTGAAACCTCTTCATTAGCAGACTCAATTGAGTAGGAAGTCCTGAAATTGAGTTGTCCCTGTCAGCAGTTGTCACTCTAAGCTGGTGGAAAGCACACAATCTGTAATCTTCCCCAGGACTGAACTTATTTCATTTGTTTTCCCGTTTTGTCACAAGGCATTAGGTAGGGTGCTGTGTGTCCTTACTCTCTGAAAGCTTTATGCACTTCTTTATGCCAATGTTTCTGAGTGCCCAAGTACCACATTTAGAGAGACAGAAGGAAAACTGAGGCAGAGATGCATTTGTCCCAAAGGCAGACAGGTAAACAGTAAACCAGGCTTCAAATTGCGGCAGACCTCTTAAATAGACTGACATCTCTGACTTGAGCCACTTCATTTTAATAGGAAAGGAATTTCATCCATTTTCTTACAAGATACAAGTTGCTTAGGATTGGCATATGAGTGGATGTGAAGTTCAGATCCCGTGTAGTTATACCAGGGTTTTCCGAGTGCACGGTTTCAGGAAGACAGTCCAACTTTCTGAGGCAATGAGCATAGGGAACAGCTTAGCCACCTGCGACTCGACTTGGCTTGGGCTATTCACATGCCTTCTCTAATAGTACCCTTGGTAGCATGTGACCATATCAGATTGCACACACATGCACAGGTGGCAGCACCTGTAGCGGGCTGCACACATATTTATAGATGGCAGTACATGTACCAGCTGCACACACATGTACAGGTGGCAGCATGTGTAGCGGGCTGCACACATATTTACAGATGGCAGTACATGTACCAGCTGCACACACATGTAGAGGTGGCAGCATCTGTAGCGGGCTGCACACATATATACAGATGGCAGTACATGTACCAGCTGCACACACATGTANACCAGCTGCACACACATGTAGAGGTGGCAGCATCTGTAGCGGGCTGCACACATATATACAGATGGCAGTACATGTACCAGCTGCACACACATGTACAGGTGGCAGCACCTGTAGCGGGCTGCACACATATTTACAGATGGCACACACATTTACAGGTAACAGCACCTGCACTGAGCTGCACACACACTCCACTCAGAACAATGGAGTCAACGATAGGAAATAAATTCCCTATTTACCATCTTATGCATAGACATTATTAGGAAGATATATAATCAAAATTCAGATACATGCAGAGACATAGAGGAATGATTATATAACTTAATGTGTTCATCAAAAATAGAGAACCATCCAAACCAAAATTTTCATATCTACCCCACATCCTTTAGCCCTCATGGGAGGAAGCCCCAAACAATAAGAAGAATCATTGAATATCTTCACTTATGGGGACACTGCTTTCTTGTAAGGTATTCTGAGCTGTTCTATTGTTTTGCATTAAATGAAGTTTCCTTGGTACCTTGAAATTTGTGTGGGCTTTTACTTCATTCTTGAATAAGAGGCCAAGAGCTTGAACATACCAGGCCTAGGCCCTGACCTGCTCTCTGTAGCTTTGTTCAGCAATTTCTGCTGTAAAGAATTTATAGGATTTAAGGCACCAAATACATTGTTACCCAATAAATCACCACTATAGATAATCAGTGAAGCACTTGGAAGGAAATATATTTGTTTTATTTAATACTCTTAAATTCTTACAATTTTCAAAACCAATGAGTGGCCGCAAGGTGCATAAGTAGGTAATGTCATCTACTATCAAGTTTGACCACCTGAATTTAATTCCTGGGACCACATCAGGAAAAAAAAGGTTACCACACATTTTCCTTTGACCTTCACACATGTACCATAGCACACATATTTACACATACATACACACACACACAATGAAAAATTTAAGCACTAATAAACTAAATATTTCTAACAAATTTATGCTTTTCATTATTTGCAAAGCAGACATAATTACACTCTGCAGGAACTCAGGGCTTTGATACTATTCCCCACTTCATTGTAGGACAAAGCTCTTGTTACTTTAGCCTGGAATTACCAACTTCCAAAGTTAACTACAGAATGACAACATGTGCAGTCAAGTACATGCTGGTACCAACTTGCAAAGTCATCTCTTCAGTAAAACTTCAGGGCCTGCATTTCCTTCCCTGCCTGTGCTACCTTATTGTCAGGCTGTTGGAAGCTCTGCATGAACTCGTATGGTAGCCACTGATTAAGGATGGCCACTTAAATATAAAATATGAAGCTGAATGTTTAAGACTGGGATGTAACTCTTGTTTGAGTCCTTGTCTAGCATGTACCACACACTGATTCCCAGTGCAGCAAAGACCAGGTGTGGTGGTACATGCCTTTTAACCTAACACTTGGGATGCAGGGGCAGTAAGACCAGAGGTTCAAGGTCATCTTCATCTATATATGGATTTCAAGGTAAGTTTGGATTAGAGACTCAGTTAATAAGTAAGTAAATAAATAAATAAAATGAAATTGAATGTTTATCTCCACACTGCATTTGGTGTGGAGGTTGGGCTGCACCAGGAAAAACACTGAACAAGCCCATCACAGAGAATATTTCTAGGTAGGGCTGCTTTAGTTGGTTTTTTTTTTTTTTTGCTACAGAACAACACAAATCATGCATGGGTAATAAATTTGAATCCTACAATAAAATATCTCTAAAGAAATACTGAAGTTGATCCAGTTCTTTAATGGTGATGTTGGCAACAGTCTATGGATTCATAGCATCCAGGGCATAGAGTTGTTCAACAGATAACTGTTAGTTTAGCAGGGAGAATGAACTAGAGTTCAAACAATCTCATGGTTGTTTACATTGTCTTTTTATTGATATTTTTGAAAACCTCATGATGAGCTAGGCCATTTTAGAGATAAATAAACTTAAGTTTAGAGAATGTATATGATTTGAACAATATTAAGCTACTAAAATTAAGAGATCAATGTTTAATCACATTTATTAACATAGGAAGCTGAGGTGCAGAACAGACATTCTACATTCTATCTATTTTTTTTTTGTGTGTGTGTGTGTGTGTTTATGCCAAAGGACAACTTTCTGGAGTCTGTTCTCACCTTTCCCCTTGCAGGTCCTGCAACCAAACTGGTGGGGATCAAGAGATCGAGAAGCCACCTATAGAGCTCTTGTAATTCTCTGTGTAGATATCAGGGAAACTAAAAAAACTTAGAGCAGAACTGAGCTGGGAGCCTGGATTCCACACTCATGTAAGACTTTGGGCTCTTCTCTTCTCTCCTCTCCTTCTCCCCACTCATTTCTTCTTTCTTTCCCTTTGCTTTTCTCTATCTCATCAAGACAGACCCTTCTTGTGTAGCCCATCTTGGCCTCAAACTCTCGATCCTCTTTCCTCTGCTTCCCAAGTGCTGAAATTTTATGCATGCACCACTACACCTAGCTAGACTTCATTTTTTCCAAGACAGGGTTTCTCTGTGTAGCTTTGGAGTCTTTCCTGGAACTTGCTCTGTAGACCAGGCTGGTCTTGAACTCACATAGATCCTCCTGCGTCTGCCTCCCAAGTGCTGAGATTAAAGGCGTGCACCACCACAGCCCGGCTCTAGATTTCATTTCTTAATAGTTTCACCATTTTCTTAGATAACCAAACTGTCAAGGAACATGTGGGATTTTGAGGAAAATTCTAAATTCACACTGTGAAAGGCCAAATACTGTTTAGTTAATGTGACATGAAATTTTATAAAACAAAGATAGAAACAGAGATAGATGTCAGAGAGAGAACTTGACCATACACAGAGACTTTTCCAGGGGGTATAGAACCAATCTAGATGATGTTTAGTGGTGGGCACATGATGTGCAGTGTCCAGACATACTGAGTTCACAAAATGGGTAATGGGTCAGCATGTGAATTAGACACTTTGCTTGAAAGTCTGTCACTGAACACTCATTTTGATAGAGTATTGACAGTGGGAGAGGCTGAACATGTGTGACTCCAGGGAAATAAAGGGAATTCCTGTATTTGCCATTAAATTTTTCTGTGAATCCTAAATTCCCCCCAAACATCTATAAATGTACACTAAAAGTTGAAAGACAGGAAAACACTGAGCAGGAGGCATCTGGGATCTTTTCTGATCTTACTCCATCTCTTTCTCTTACACATCTTCAGCTTCCTTCTTTTATATCATTTACTCACTTGATGTAGGGAAAACTGGGTCAGAAACTATCCCGGTCTCTTGAATCTCTGTCTGGCTGTTCTGAAGAAATGTGGAGGAGTTTCGCCACTGTGACTCACAGAGTAAATAAAGAAAACCAAGCCAAACTACCAAACACCAAACAGGCCCAGATGGGCTGTTCGCAGGCTGCATTCTGCCTTCAAGGGCTTCTTATATCAGTCCAAACTGATTGACAAAGTTTTAACTTAATGGCTCTATTTAAAAACAAAACAAAACAAAACAAACACAAAACAAAACAAAACACAAAACACCAGAACTAGCAGCAAAGGACCAAGGTTTTTACAAAACTTTAGCAAAACCTAACGTGACATTACCTTCTGACATAATCAGGATTGAGGGCTCTGTCACATTGACATATGTAGTTTGAGGTACTTTTAACTTATCAGAGAGTTGGTTCCCATTAAAATCATTAGAAGTTGAAAATCTCAGAAAGCCAGTATATTCAAAGGACTTATTCAATCCAGTATTCAAGTTTCCCAGCAAACAGCATACCGCATACATCACATGACTTACTGGGTGCTGCAGCTGGTTGCTATTGCCCAGTATCCCAAGAGAGTATCAGCCACATATTGCTAGCTTGGGCAAAGATCAAACTTCAATATTTCAGCTGTAGTGTCTACTGAATGCATATCATCATTTCTAAGACAGGAAAATCATTGAGTTGAATCATACTAAATGGGGGTGTATTGATGTCTGCAAGTAATAAGCACTCTAATACTACAATATTCATGTAGGAGATGGAAAGTATAAACTAGGCTATTACATATCTCTTGGGCTCCATAGAAAATTTTTGGAGTATTTCAAACAGTGGACTTTTTCAAAGGTGCCCTTCTCACAGGAGTGTCTACAAAACAGGGAAAAAATATGCACCAGAGAGGGGAGAGCTGCATTCCTTACAAAAAATTATCTGCAATTTTAACTTTGAGTTACCTGGCTGACCTCAGAAGAACAGAACCTTTCTCCTTAGCTGAAGAATTCTAGCATTAGGGGTTGACGTAAGCAGAGTCTCTTAGACAGTGTCTTTAGAAGACCCATTCCTGACATGAAAGCAAGTTTCTGATGTCAAAGTATTTGGGAACTGTCTGCTTGTCTGTCTGTCTCTGAATCTTTTAGTGTGTTTGTGTGTGTGTGTGTGTGTGTGTGTGTGTTCATATGTATGTAGGGAAAGACCAGTGCCTGTCAATCCTCAGGCAATATCCACCCTGTTTTTTTGAGACAAAGCCTCTTACCGACTAGGAACTTGCTGATTCAGCTGGGCTAGATGACCAATGAGCCCCCGAAACACAACTGTCTCCACCTTCTCAGTTTTCCAGTCCTTGGACTGCATATACGCCAACATGCCCTCATATTATTATTATTATTATTATTATTATTATTATTATTATTATTATTATTATTATAACATGGATTCTGGGGCTTCAAGCACTTTATGAACTAAACTATCTCTCAACTCTTTTTGTGGCTTTAGGCGAAATCTTTTGCCTATTAGCACGTTCAGGAGTGGCTCTACCGGAATAAATTTTAATGCTGTTTAATTTAGTGCATTTTATATATCTACTTGCCAAAAGAACATTTTAAAACACAGACAGCATTTATTAACACTATGCAGAGCACACTTTGCTAAGACACAGGTACAGAGATGCATCCATCCCTAGGGTCTGTAGGTTCTGCGAGCAACCTCAAGTACAGGTTCAGAACTTCAGGGATTTGCATCTTAGAATGTTTCTAAATTAACTGATTTGCATTTTTCAATTTTCCCCCTGGAAACAACACTCCCTTTTTCTCTCTTGCAAAGATAGCTATGAAATAATTTAGCAATGAAAAGTACATTCCCCTTGCATTTTCTGAATTTGATTTTTTTTTTCTGGAATCTTCCTTCTCTGGTTATAATGGGTACTCATTTCTTCCAAAGTGATCCCTATGCTGGTAAAATCCTGAAGTCTGGCAAGAGCCAGGCTACTGTGAAGACATCAAGAAAACATAATTACTGTACAATGGCACGCCCTAATATGGTATTGTTGAGACCCATCTCAACCGGAGGAGAAGCATTTTTGTTTTTAAGTATTTTCTGTATCATGATTTCTATTCTCTTTGTTTCTCTTGTACTCATGGGGCAGATCAGAATACTTTATTACATACATTTGAAATGAGAATTTTAAAAGAAATCTACTTCCTGTGAATGAGGCGAGCTTAATCTTTTAAGGCACCTCAGGGGCAAGTTTGGAGACCTGAAAAATACAACCACTTTGGGAGCACTAAATTTCTTAAATGAGCTTACAGAAATGCTGGTCCCTCCAGGGGATGTGACATCCACAGCAGGCACAGAGACAAGCACCCTGTGAGCTGATTCTACCAGGTAGTAAGCCCATCAGGATGTATTCCAAGGCTAAATTTAGATGTATATGTTTGAATTGTTCTTAATGGTCACATTTGGATCCCTGGTATGAAGTTTCATCCTCCCACCACAAAGGGAGAGATTGGTCAGGTGCTCTGCTCAGTGCTAGACTCATGGCTGATTCTCCTAAGGATCTCAGTGAGGATAGCAAGTGCCTTCTTAGAGGCATGAGCTCACCTCAGGCACACTGGCAGATTGCCCTCTGATGAGATACTTGGGTCTGACATCTGAAAGGACTTTTTGCTGTGGTGGTAGAGGTTCAGGGATTGAAACCAGGACCTTGCACTGTGCACTCCATTATCTTCAGAACTTTCAACAGGATTTTGTTATTGACAACCCACAAAACATTCAGGAGTCCTCAGCACTAAAATAAAATTTTGCTGGGGATGTGCCTAAAGCCTCTCACTGAAGTCCAGAGGATAAAACTACACAAATGTACCATGAATATATGGACCAGGAAACTTGATTGATATGTGTTCATCCAAACCAACAGTTTCTCTGAATGTGTTAATAAGAGCATACTAGAAGTCCCGGTCTCATTTGTTAGTGCTAATGCTAGCTTGATACCAAGTACCCTGTCTTGACAGGGACTGTGACAAAGCAGGGTTTGTAAAGAACAGTGGTAGAGGACAAGCAATCTAGGAAACCTGGCAAGGTGGGGATATTGGCCTCTTGGAGACCATGCTCAATCATGTTCATAATCCAATAGTTGGTTATTTGAATGAGTTGAGAAAGCATAGACCAACAACGAAAGCCTTAGGGAACTGAAAGAAGACTAGGCTGTGGAAGAGAGTAACTTCTTCACCCTAGGGAGAGAAGTACCATGGGCCATTGCAGACCATCACCACACAAGATGGCATAACTTGGTGCATCTCATCCTAGGGCCCAGTGTTCAAAGCGAACATTATTGACAGCTTTCTATTAGAGAGTAGTAGCTCTACTACTGGCCATCTGCTCAAGGAAGTGGCCATGTCAATGAGACCCAGAGTCATTTTTCATCAAGTAATAGATTTACAGTATGGCTTTTTATAATTGTTCTCTTTTTATTGCTTCAGCTAAATGGTTTAGAACATATCTGTTATTTTTCATGATATCACCTAATCCCCAAATGACTCCAGTGATAAGCAAAAAAGCAGATTGTCAAATAATACCCAGCTGAATTAATCATTAATGTGATTGGCTTAAAAGCATCAAAGCATGAGACGACACCCTTAACCTGACTCTTCCATGTTCCTTTTGCTGTGTGGATTGCCATGGTGACTGAGGACAGCTACTGCAAATATAAAATCCCACCTTACTGTTTTATGTGAAAGCCAGGCACAGGACACACTCCTTATAATTCTAATGCTCTAGAGACCGAAGCTGGAGGATTGTAAATTTCAGGAATCTAGAATCTGTCTAAAAAAAGGGGGGGGGAAGGATGAAAGAAAGATGAAACAAAGAAGTAGAAAGTTTTCCATCTCTAGGCTTGAATTTTACTTTGATGTGATTCCTGTTGTAAGTGGGTGACACTTTAATCAAATCTCCCAAGATACTTTCAAAAAGTTTCTGATTTTTAAAGTAACCCCAGGTTTTCAAAGGCTCATAAATGTAAGTTGGCAGAAAAATAGGCTGTTTGTGTGTGTGTACATGTGTGTGTGTGTGACACTGAAAACACAGAAAACGTTAAGAGCTGCTGAAGTTTTCAACAGTGAGAACAGTCCAAGCATGTCAAAGAAGTGATCCCCTGACCTCAGAAAGCTGTAAGCAAAGAGCCTGAAAATCTAGCCACAGCAGTGAGGAGTCTTATAACATTAAAAAAGGTGGATCAAAGGACCACTTCTGAGCTTTCTGTCCTCCAAACTACTAAAAGGCAATAACCAAGCAAAACAAAGCATAGAAATCCTTCAAGCTGCTACCTACATAGCAAACCAATTTTCCAGTCTGCTAGCAATGTCTTTCTCCATTTTTCTTTTTAACTGGTCATCCATGTTAATATGACCCAGAAAGAAAAAGTCCTCTGTTTCTTGGTCATGCTGACCTAGCATCTTCCCACCTTCTAAACAGTTTCTGGCAACAGAAACTTTTTATGTTTTCACAAATTAATGTGTAGGTGGGAAGTAGGTTGGGAGAGTGCAAGCATTTGTTTAGCTTCTAATTTGATCCAAGGAGTACATTGACACTCGAAAAGATGGAAATGCAGAGTCCCTTCTCTCCAAGAACACAAAGAATCTAGCTGTGGAGACAAACACACAGGAACCTAAGTTCTCATACATTCCATATGATATGTCCAACCTACTGTGAAGCTAGCTGTTAAAAGGGTATCTTTTCTTCCTCTTTGGCTTTCATTCTTTTACATCTATTTAAACATCATTTTTATTTATATGTATGTGTGTGAATGCATGCCATACAAGAGCAGGTGCCCTTGGAATCCATAGCGGGCATCAGATTCATGGAGCTGGAGTTGCAGGTTCATGGGCTACCCAATGTTGGTGCAGGGAACTGAATAATCATTCTTAACTGTTAAGTCATCTCCCTAGCACCCCCAACTTCCTACATTTTGATGAGCTCAGATTTGTGCTTCTTGTCCATCAGACGCCTTGACTTGCTATTTATTTATTCTCTCTTCTCTTCTTCTTCTTCTTCTTCTTCTTCTTCTTCTTCTTCTTCTTCTTCTTCTTCTTCTTCTTCTTCTTCTTCCTCCTCCTCCTCCTCCTCCTCCTCTTCTTCTTCTTCTTCTTCTTCTTCTTCTTCTTCTTCTTCTTCTTCTTCTTCTTCTTCTTCCTCTTCCTCTTCCTCTTCCTCTTCCTCTTCCTCTTCCTCTTCCTCTTCCTCTTCCTCTTCTTCTTCTTCTTCTTCTTCTTCTTCTTCTTCTTCTTCTTTTGAGACAGGGTTTCTTTGTGCTTTGGTGCCAGTTCTGGAACTAGCTCTTGTAGATCAGGCTGGCCTCATACTCACAGAGATCCACCTGCTTCTGCCTCCCAAATGCTGGGATTAAAGGCATGCGCCACCATCATCTGGCTTGACTTGCTATTTCTAATGTTTTTGAGATTTAGATGCTCTTACATTCCTCATGTCCCTTTCACTCAAAACTCCAAAAGAAACTCCATGTATTCTCTTCAAAGTAATTTTAAAAAACCCAGTGTGGTCATCAAATCTTGCGATTACCTACTCCAAATTTGTACCTTTGCTTACAGACAGACTGTGTGTGTCATTTGATTCATGCAACTCATAGCCACAAGCAAGCCTTTTCTTGTCCTTTCCTCTGGCAGAGGTCTTTCAGTCTTTGAATATTTAATCCTCACCTTCCTCCAGGCCCTATTCAACTTCTATTTTCCCAGTGAGCCAACTCACTGGGAAAGGAGTAGGATGCCCCCTCCTTTGACAGCAGTTTCACAGTCCAGCTTGACATGTACTTCTTTGCCTGGAGTAAAACCAAAGGAAAAGCTATTTAATTTTTTAAAAAAAGAATGTATTTAGCAAATGATAAAATAAGAAATATCAACAAACTATCGTAAGTTTATATACAGTAGGCTTCCCTATCTGCTACTTTATTCAATGAGCATGTGCTCTGGAGGAACCCATGATGAAGATTAAAAGGACCTGTTAGATCTTTTATTGATGCCAGCATTTAGGGTGTGCTCTTATGACATGCTGCAATATACATGTAGATCTTTAAACACTAGTGTTTCCAGAAATGGTCCCATAGTGAAACTGGACTACAAAGGTGGGCACAGCTTGGACTCAACCTAGTGCATAGCTCCCATGTGAGACATGCTTATGAGGGCTGCCTTACTCAGTTTCATTTTCCTTGACCTGGCCAAAAAGGAAAACAAAAAAGCTGCCAATCCTAACAGTGCTTGGTCAAAGTCGTGACCAGGATTCAGCTCAATTTGTAGAAAAACTGATAATGGTGGTCATTTTGAGGAAGAAATCTCAGTTTTCCTTATGTCCCCAATCTTTTTTGAAGATCTTAAGAGGCAAGTTTACTATGGGCTTTGTTTGTTTCTAAACTAGATTGAGAAAGTGATTTCTGTGTAATAACTAATACCATGATACACACCTTAATATGAAACTTTAGTGAAAAGAAAGGGTTTATTTGGCTTAGAGATTATTTTCCATCATCCAGGAAAACCATATCAGAAAATTAAGGCATGAGAGGTAGGAATTGAAGCAGGAAACAAGGAGTAATGATATCATGGCCTGCTCCCAGGCTTACATTCAGCTAATTTTACATGCCTTGAGATGCTATGACTTGCAGTGGGCTAGCCACACCTAAATCAATTACCAATTAAGTAAATGCCCCCACAGAAATGGCCACAGCCCAGTCTGATAGAGGTAATTCTTCTATTGGTGGTCCTTCGTCCCAGGAGGGTCAAGATGACAACTGAAGCTAATTATGACTGTCTCAGAACAATGCTCAATGTATTGTGTCTATTTGAAAGAGAGGACACACAAATCCTCAAAAGAAAAGACATTGCAGGTGGGCATAGCCTTTGATGTTTTTAAATTCCAGGATTAACAATTCAATCTAGCTCATATAGAATCCATAAAGCCCACCTCAGACATTTTTAAAGTGATTAGTTGGAAATGGCAATCTCAAATAGCCACCTAGACTACAACAAGGCTAACCAATGCCTCTACAAATGCTGTCTAAGGTATGAAACCAGATGTCTGAGTTTCCCTGAGAATGACTCTTTAGCACAATAACCTGAGAACCATTTTTCTAATAGACAAACTAATAGCAAGCAGCACAAGAGCTTAAACACCCACAGGAGCCGGCAGTGTAACCAAGACATGCTGTAACCTTTTTCTAAGCTCTCGGATGTACAGCACATCACATAAAACTGATTCCCATTAACTACATAGTGCAGTTGGTGTCTGTTTCCTTATTTACCAATGTGTGGATCAGCCATTTATCACTCGGATGCACAAAGTGGGCTGCATTACAACCACGATGAAATCACCCCGGCCATATTTCAGTTGAGAAGAGACTGTCAACTCATTGAAAATATATGGAAGTAAATTCACCTGATATATACGTTTTTGATCTGTTCCAGCAGGACATGATAAAATGTCTCTGGGTAAGTTTTATTGCTGATGAAAAGCAGAGGCTGACAGCCCCGGGGTGGGGGGCAGGTTTTCAGAGCACTGTTCTCATAGGTCCCATCTTCTTACTCCTGCTTTTATCCTTTCCCCCCTCAGATCTATCCAGTTAAATCACAGAGTGTGAGAGTTGAAAGGGAACTGAGGTAGCCATTTCCAAGGCTTTGAGCCTGAAATCCAAAATCTTTATAGGCCATGAAGCTTATAAAGCTCCCATGAGTACTTTTTTGGGAAGGTTTATTGTATCTCTTATGAAGAGGTCCTTGGACCTCTAAATCATGCACAAACTTAAAAAAAATGTGATAGCCAGGCAGTGGTGGTACACGCCTTTAATCCCAGCACTCAGGAGGCAGAAACAGGTGGATCTCTGTGAGTTCAAGGCCAGCCTGGTCTACAAGAACTAGTTCCAGAACAGGATCCAAAGCCACAGAGAAACCCTGTCTCGAAAAACTAAAAAAAAAAAAAAATTGATATCACATACATAATATACAATTAATAACTACTATTTTCTCTAGGGTTTCCTGAAGCAGGGTCTTGCTATGTAGTTGATCTCAAACTTACTGGGTATCCCAGGATGGCCTCAAATACACAATGCCCCTGCCTCAGTCTCCCAAGCACTGGGATTTCAGGCATATGCTACTCTGTCTGGCTCCTATTGATGACTGTGTGTGTTTGTTGTGGTGTATGTGTGCTATATGTGTGTGCAGTGCACATTTTGCTCTTGCACTCTATAGCGTTCTCCATGGAAACAGAGTCTGCTACTGAACCTGGAGCCAGGCTAGCTTCTAGCAGTCCCCAGCCCTCCCGTCTGCCGCCCCATTCCTAGGGTTATAAGAACACTCATGTCCATGCCTAGCTTTGTTATGTCTTAGTCAATGTTCTATTGTTGTGAGGAGACACTATGGCCATACCAACTCTTATTTTAAAAAAAAAAAGCATTAAATTGAGGTGTGCTTGCAATTTCAGAGGTTTAGTCCATTTTCATCAGGGAGGAGAACTTGGTGGCATGCAGGCAGACATGATGCTGGAGAAGTAGCTAAGAGTTCTGCATCCAGATCTGTGGGCAACAGGATGAAGGAGCCACTGGGCCTGGCTTGGGTTTTTTTTTTTTTTTAAACTTCAAAACCCATCTCCAGTGACACACTTCTAATAAGGTCGTACCTCCTAATCCTTTCAAACAGTGCCACTCCTTGATGACTAAGTGTCTTAGTTAGGGTTTCTATTGCTGTGAAGAAACACCATGACCATGGCAACTTATAAAGAAAAAACATTTACAAAACTTTATAAAAATTTATAAAACATTATGAACATCTTATAAATGTAAACATTGAATTGTGGTGGCTTGCTTACAGTTCAGAGGTTTTTTACATTATTGCCATGGTAGCAGGCAAGGCAGCATGCAGGCAGACATGGTGCTAGAGCTGACAGTCCTTACATCATAATCCAAAGGTAAAAGGAAGTGAACTATCTCATTGGGTGTAGCTTGAGCAGAAACCTCAAAGCCTGCCTCCACAGTGACACACTTCCTCCAACAAAACCACACTTACTCCAACAAAGTCAAACTTCCTAATAGTGCCATTCCTTTTGGGGACCATTTTCTTTTAAACAACCACACTAAGCATTCAAATATATGAGCCTATGGGGGCCATTCTTTTTCAAGCCACCACTATGCTATAATGTGAGCAAAGGGTTCTGATGGGGAAAGGTTTTAGTCAATCAGGCTAATAGCCACACCCCACCATTAGCCATTAGCTAATTGTTCTGGGTTGGTCCATCAGGTCCCCCTGAGATATAAAAGACACAGCCCACGTGTGAGCGCTCTCTCTGGCTCTTGGCCCAGCACACTCCTTCTGAAAAGCGTGGGATCCAGGATCTGGTATCGTGAGTCTATTTGTATTTCTTTCACCTATTAAAGCGTATATTTTAAAGATAACTGACTTGGGCAATCATTAATTAAAACCTTACACTTGGCAAGAGGATGACAGCACTGGATGATGGCCTCATTTTGGTAACTTTGAGTTGTCTTAAACTATGTTGTATTTCCAGGAAAAGAAGAAGGGACCCATTGACGACACCTTCATCTGGCTGATACGATGTCAGGACGTGGATGACACTGCTACAGGACCCATTTGGATACCATTAGCCAGAACGATTTCAACTTGGATAGCTGATATGGATCCCTTAGACTAAACGTCGTCCCCATGTCAGCAAGAAGTAGCTTTAGAGAACAACTTCCCCTCTCCCAGAAAACTTTGCCCTCAGACTTTGGGACTTCATTTAGGGGTTGATTATGCCTTTCATATAATTAAGAGATGGGGGAGGGATAATGG
>JAQHUG010000007.1:4184299-4196514 GCA_028555095.1 Dicrostonyx torquatus
CTCTCATATTGATTTCCAAAGTGACTGTGCAGGTTTGAGCTCCCACCAGTAATGAAAGAGTGTCCCTCTTGGTCCACATTCTTTCTAGCAGGAACTGTCACTTGTGTTTTTGATCTAAGCCATTCTGACAGGTGTAAGATGGACTCTTGGGGTTATTTTGATTTGCATTTCCCTGATGACTAAGGTTGTTCAACATTTCTTTAAATGTTTCTTGACCATTTGAAATTCTTCTGTTGAGAGTTCTGTTTAGATATGTACACCACTTTTTAAACCACCCTATTTATTTTTAAGAGTATGGTCTAGTAATGTTAGATATATTTGGTGTTGTTGCATACCAAATATCTAATACCTTTGTATGTTGGGTTTCACACTGATCCATGACCTTCCTAAAACAGAGGTTACTTTTGAAATTAGGAGAAATCCCTAACCCCGAAGTCATACATTCTGAGCAATTGTCATGCCTGTGTAATTGGTCCAGAGAACTCTAGTCCACAGATGCTTGGTTTGGATGTGGTTTGTCCTCGTTTTGAAACTTGATGTTGTGTAGGGTAGTGGGGTTTTTAAGAGGATGAATTGTTTGGGGGAGGCTAAAGTACTTCTTGAGTGAATATGAGCAGGCTGTCATAAATCATGTCATTCCTGATGTCTATCTGCTCCCACTTCTACAGGTGTGAGACCTCTCTGCCAGGTATTGTCCTCATGTGGCCACCTGTCATACTATAATGTAGTATGATGCTCTGTCAGATGCAACCATACTGTTTGGCCTTCCCTAACATCGGATCTGCAAGATAAAAGACCCCTCAAGTAATATGTGATATCAGCACAAATATCATTATGACAAGTTCTGCAAGGAGAATCCAGAATAACTCCTATTGTTCCCAGTAATGCCCCAGCCTTAACTTCCTTTATTGGGACCTCTCTTTCAGGTTTAAATGTCAAGCCATGAAAATTTCAAGCAGAGATAGCTCTGGAAGAAGATTATTGAATTGTATGCAACATGATGTCTTAAAATAGACAGAAATCCCTCCAATCTACTTTTCAGATATAATGGACACAGCAGTTACAGAGTGGAGGAAAATAAGGACCCTGGATTATAAGCAAGCGTCACAGGGAGAATTAGTTCCATGATCTCTAAGGCTGGAAACCAGAGGTAGGGAAGTGCTAACGTCCTCATTTTATAGAGTAAGAGCCCTAGGACATCCCATCCCTTCAAACACTAGCCTTCCAGTGATTCTCACTTTAACATATTCTGAGATAACATCAGAATAATTCACAGAAACAGCAAGGAGGTGAAGTGTCAATTTTATCAGAGTCTATTATGTGTTTGAGCACACAGAAAGTTACTTGCACATTGTCTGATGACCACACAGGGACACTGTTTACACAGAGCGGTGTTATTCTAGCAGAGATCCTACCGATGAGCATGGGAGTCACTTACTAGCTGACAGCAGGAGCTTTGGAGGGAAAATCACAGCTGCACACCTCCAGTCTGCCTTCCTTTTACTCTTACATATGCCTACTGCATGCCAGGCACTGACCCAAGTTTCACTTCATCTTTGTTAAAATCTATAGTAAATGGGCCCCCTTGTAGCGGCAAAGAAATTGAGTTTAAAATAAATTTCATTATTCTATCCACAGCCACTCAGTTAATGGTAGAACTAGGAATTGAATGCATCCTCTTAGCCTTTAATATTTATTGTCTCCTGAGGGGAATGGTTGAAAACCAGTTTAAAGTAAAGTTGTGAAGGCTGGATGATGACTTGTGTTCTCAAAGAATTCCACATTTCTGGTGCTGGTGCAATGGCTCAGCAGGCAGAAGAGCTTGGAATTCCAGCCTGGAAAGTGAGTCAAATCCCAAGGACACAAGGTGGACTCGGAGGACAGATTCCTGAAAGTTGTCCTCTGACCATCACACTGTGGCATGTACAGACACAGACATAGACACACACACACACATACATACATACACACACCCAAGTAATAAAAAAATACAACATTTCCCTAGTAAGCAATGGTTAGGGGAGGTACAAGACATTCTAGTAAACTTGAAACATGGGGTTAGTAAGTGTTCTTATTTGATCTCTGTTCTCCGTAAGCAATAGCAGGTTCACACATACAAACTAGATGCTGTCACTGGAGATAATGCTATCTATCATTCTCATAACTCCTCAGATCATTTTGAACAAAAAGATGTCTAACACTTCTGCTTGGTTCCTTTCTATAACACCCTTCTTTCCTAGTGTGTTCCTTATTGTTTGATATTGTGACACGAGTATCCTAGTGGTTAGGTAAGCAAGTGTCTTAGTTACTTTTCTATTGCCATGACAAAACACCATGACCAAGGCAACTTAATAAAGGAAGCACTTATTTTGGGGCTCATGGTTCCCAAGGGTTAGAATTCATGACCATCATGGTATGGAGCATGGCAGCAGGCAGGCAGGCATGGTACTGGAGCAATACCTACGAGTTTTACAGCCCATCCATAGAAGGAGGCAGGGAGAGCTAACTTGGAATAGCCTGGGGTTTGGAACTTTAACGTCTACCCCCAGTGCCACACCTCCTCCAACAAGACCACATTTCCTAATTCTTCCCAAACAGTTCCAACTGGGAGCCAAGCATTTTTACAAAAGAACCTGTGTGGGACATTCTCATTCAAATCACCACAGTTAAGGGTTTAGAGATTCATACTGAGACAATGCTGGTCATTGCAGACTTCCATGGTGGAGTTTTTCTTAATACTAAATTATTTAGTAATGAAGAAAGCCAGCTCAGAAACTGTGGGCTAATTATCATTATCATAGTTATGAGGTAAACAAATCCCTAAATTGCAATGTTAAATTTTTTCCCTAAGACTTCCCAGGAGTTTCATTTTCTTTAAGAATTTTGCTCATCACTTATTCATTAACCAGATTTATCAAGAAGTAGATAATATCATCTCTCTGGAGCTTAAGTTTCATTACCTTCCCTTGAAGATAATAGATGAAGGTCAGCGATAAACACACCGAAGAGCTTTTAACTCTCTTGCTGTGGCTGTTGCTCTGATGTACTGTTTTTTTTTTTTTTTTTTTAAATCTTTTCACTAAAGCCTTGATGAGGGATTTGACCTATGGGATTTTCAATATAGTCACAAGGTAGAATATTAAAAACAACAACAACGAAAATCCCCCCAACATTTGAACTGGTCCCAACTATCTACAGATTTCTTTACTAGGGAAAGGAAAAAGGCATTAAGCTACTCTTACCAAGATAAAGCAGGTAAAACATTTCTATTAGGATTAAATAGGTTTCATTCAGAAGGCTTGGCATCTCCTTGTGATGCTAGTGTGAAGCGTAGAGAAAGAGGAGTGAAGCTGAAAGTAAGCATTTACAGACAATCAGATGTGTATTTACATGTGCACATTTGCATGTGTTGACTGTGTTTGTGTATGTATACACCTGGCGATAAGGGTAATCAATCTAAGGACCCGAGTATGCAAGCAAACACTCTACTGAGACACATTCTCACTGTTTCAGGGTAAATTTTAGGTACAAAATATAGGAAACCCTTATACTATATTGTAGGAAGTTAAGGGCTACCAGGTCAAGAGGAGCCAACCTGAAATCTGCCTATTACTGTCAGAGGTCCTGATTGCGCCTAGCCAATGAGAGGCAACCATTTGTTGTCAATGGGTCAGAACACCTGGGTGCTGGATTATAAGGTTTTTCCCTGTTGCTAAATAAATGAGTCTGCCCTATTCCTTCTACCTGATTACCAGTGTCTGAGTCGTTGATGCAGTGCCTTCTCACTCCCTCCCCCAAGGGAGATGTTAGGGCCCAGCTACACTGTATGTCATCTTTTCATGAAAAGTTTAGCAGATCCAAAATTCCTGTATGTTAAAAAATACACGATTGTGGTGTGTGTGTAAAACAATCTTTTTATTTTAGAATTATTAGTGTGTTCTTGTACTTCCAAATGTGGAAATAATATATCTGTCAATACATTATTTCAATGTACAAAGAATACATGAATTTTCTGCTACATTAATTTATAGATTAATAGTTTTGAATTTCTATAAGAATACAGTGGTATTTAATTTTGTGCATCATCTGGACTACACTACAGAGCGCACAGCTAGTTTGTTAGACATTGCTCCAGAGAGAGCTTATTAAGGTGTATTTAGAAGAAATTAGCATTTGAATTGGTAGATTGAATAGACTCCACAGCTGCCACTGACATGGGTGGGCATCATCTAATTCACTGGGGACACAAACAAAAGTGGAACCGGAGACAATCAGATTTATTCTTTCCTGCTGCCTGACTGTAAGAGTTGGGATATCATCCTTTGCCTCTTCTCTGTGCCCCTGACAGTCAGGCCATGAGGTTGGGACTTGTACTTGTGGCATTGGTTCTACAATTCTCATATCTTAGGACTCAGGTTGCGACTATGACACCTGGTTGTAGGTGGCAGATCTTGAGAACTTTTACAATCTACATTCCCAGGATAGTATGTTAAATCTATTCCCCAGATTTTTCCTGAATTTCTCCTTTTCTCACTCTCTCTATCTCTGGTTCTGATTCCCAGTGAATCCTGAAAAATACAAACACCACATGAAGTTGGAGCAGTAAGCTGAGTCAGGGTTTGACAACTGCAGTATCAGGTGCCTTGAGTGAATTGTTGAAACAAATGACCATTAGAAGCCTGCCCCATTTTCTGATAGAAATGCAGCCATCTCTGTCTTTTTCATTTGTACTTTCTCTTGAGACACAGATACAAGATATTTCATCTTAGTTGCACTGGAAGAAAGAGTCTAGCACAAATATGAAGCAGAAAATGCTAAAAGTTTTTTTTTTTTTTTTTTTTTTTTAGAAAATAATGAGACTGAGGAAAACTACACACTAGACATTCAATAAAAAGGAAATGGTTGCCATAAAGTGATGGCACATGCCTTTAATCCCAGCACTTGGGAGGCAGAGGCAGATGGGTTTTAGTGAGTTCAAGGTCATTCAGGTCTACAGAGAAACCCTGTCTCAAAAGACCAAATAAATAAATAAATACGAAGGGGAGGAGCCATGGTTGTTACTAAACCTTAACTAGATGGCAAAGATGGAAAATCAATGGTAAGATCCATCCATTTTTAAAAATCATTATCTGTGTGTTGACTGGTATGCATATATACATTTGTATGTATGTATGCAGAAACACTGCCTGATCTTTCAAAGGTTCTGAGTTGAATTCCCAGCAACCACATAATGGCTCACTGCTGCAGGAGCTCCTTCTCCTTCAGCCAATAGCCTTTAAGATACCAGCCCACTGGGGCGTGGTTTCATCCATTTTAAAAAGTGGTGGCAGCCCTTCGCTGGCTCTCTCTTGCTTCCGGCTCCCGTTCTGACTGCTAGACTCTCTGTTTCCTGTTTGTGACGAGAGGACTGTGGTTTGGGATATTGATCTGTAAGTTTTATCCCCTCTAATAAGTAACCCCTTTTAATCAAACTGGTGTAGGATTGTTTTGTGTCATTAGCTCACAACCATCTGTAATGAGATCTGGTATCCTCTTGAGGAAGAGACCCAATCAGTTGTCTTCATCAACTTAGAACATGAAGCCCAATATGGACAAGTTCAACAGAACCACCATATATGAACTGCCCATGCATGCTTCAGCACTGCCAGGGCATAAATTTTATTTCTTTTTCATTTCATGTAGTGTGTGTGTGTGTGTGTGTGTGTGTGTAGCTCCAAGGCTAATGACAGGTTTCCTCCATTGCTTTCCACCTTATTCACTGAGGCAGGATCTCTCCATTAGACCCATGTTTAAGTGAGTTTACCTAGCCAGCTTGCTCTAGGGATATCCTGTCTCTGCCTATAGTGCTAGTGTTACGAACAGGCGACCATGCCTGCATGGCCCTTATATGGAGTTTACAACTCTGTTCTTCACACTTGTGTAACAAGCACTTTACCAACTGAGTCTGCTTACCAACGCTTCCCCCCCTCTTTTTTTCAAGAGAAGCTAGAAGTTTGGATTTATAAGTAAGCAACCCACTTTTTAAAAGGTCAATTCAATTTTTTTAGAATCACATAGGTTTGGATGGAAGACATTTGTAGTCCTTGTCTGGCTAACTGGTGTGGGCTAAATGGGAAGGCTGGAGCTCTATATGGAGTGACAGGAGTCCAAAGTGGAGAGAGAGGGGAGAATGACCAAGAGTTTGATTCAGTTGATCATTCGCGAAGCTTGAAGGAAGCCAACTCAGCCAGGCAGTTTCCTGTGTACACGCAGTGAATGTGTCAAATCAGCGCTCCTGCATGATCCTTGGGAAGATTATTATGATGACATGTTGGCAATTTGAATTAATTACATACTGATCCACCACAGATTACAGTAAGTGAGAGAGAAAATGAAAGTAAACACTGAGCTGAAAGATATTGGTGGGATACACGGAGAACGACAATCTGGAGGCTAAGGAATTCAGAAACCCTGTTCTCAGATTCTTCTTCCGAGCACATAAGGGTGACCAAGGCAGTGTGGGCCACGACGGGGAACCTTACTGCTCTTATTTGAAGCAGTGGTTTCAAATTCAGAAGCCCCATCGGGTAACTTCAGACGAGCCATCCATTTTGTTTGAAAACAGAGTGAGTTTACGCACCACTAAAATGCTATGTGTAGTTTGTAACCTCAGGACAGGTAACAAGCTCATTTGATCTTTCTTTTCTTTTTTCCTTTATTGTTAAAAGAAAAATTTACACTTCTTCTTCTTGTCCCAGGCCCTCCTACTCCACCAATACCCCTCCTTCCTCCCCCTGCTTCCTTAAGAGGGGGCAGGGTACCCTGCCCTGTGGGAAGCCCAAGGCCCTCCCCCTTCCATCCCAACCTAAGAAGGTGTGCATCCATATAGAATAGGTTCCCAAAAAGCCAATACATGCAGAAGAGATAGGTCAGACAGCCCCCATTGGCATTCACATTCAGAAATTCTTGTTTGATCATATGCTCATTCAGTCCTGGTCCAGCTGGATTTGATGAGCTCCCAATTATTTTCTTACTTGCAAAAACTTGGTGAATTTGATGACTTCTGTAATTTCTTCCAACATATTACTGGAAAGGATAGATGTCTTATTATTGAAGGTAGTGTGAGCACTGGGAAAAAAATTCAAAATTAAAAGAGGGAAAAAGAATTCATGGAAAGCAGGGAAATGTGTGAGGGGAGATTTAGCTTGAAAAATGAAACAAAAGTTGTGAAAAATTGTTCCAAAATTATCAACACTCAGTTGTAGATGCCACTGCATAGAACGTAAGAATGTGCTCATCTGAAACCAAGCAGCAATTGATTTGGGGGCAAGCATAAGCTTCTTCTGACTAATTGAACTGGCAAAGGACCCACTACCCATTATTTCATGTTCGAATTTTCCAGTATGGTAATCAAGATAGACACTGCTGACAAACAAATGCCCATGTAGGTTGACATTGTTTTGCCAAGTGCCTCTCCTCCTCTTTTGTATTCAAATCTTTCTCTTCTGAGGCATTTACCTTATAATCACCCTTGTATAATTTTCTCCCAACTGTTAATCATCTGGCTGTACTGGATTCAGTGACAATAGACTTGAGTTGCATCTGACTGGGTTTCTACCACTTCCATAGGCTTTATAAAATCCTGCATATGAGCACAACACTTACAAAGTCTTGCATCGAGAAAGCACAAGGCTGTCAAACATGTAACACATGAGGTGCCACCCAAAAATAGAAACAGCCACTGAGTATATAGGACTATTCTCAAATAAATGTAGGGTGGAAAACAATAAACATTCCTTAATTTCTGTCTAACAATAAATTTATACTCATACTCGATTCATCCCTGTTTATGTGGTACCAATTGGTACCAATTAGAATTACCTACACAATGGATAAGCATTACAGTGAGACACTGAGCATCTGTATCTTTCCAATGATAAATGTTCATTTTCTAAAGCTTATATTCACAAGAAAAAGACTAGGAAATGAATGCATATAATTAGTCTAAAAATGTAATTTTCATGCATGGACCAACGTTTTCGATTGAGTATTTTTCATTTGTAAGAACCAAGGTTCAGAATATTGATTTCAAATATGTCTAGTGGCACATGAGACACTGTATTGCATTAGAGAAAGAACTTTCAGAATAAAATATAAATTACAAATAAAAGGATAAATTAAAACATAAAAACCACAGGAGATCAGCCAGTGAAATGGTTTTTAGTTCCTTTTCAAGCTAAAAGTGATGCTGCCTCTGTCAGGGAAAGTCATTGGTCAGACCGATTTGCATGAGGTTCATTTTAAAACCCGAAACAAATGAAATGGTCACTTAACAACCCAAGTAGAGGATTTTAGTTCAGATCCTCAGAACCCACGTAAAGCAGGACTCAGTTGTGTGCTCTGTGGTCATAGTGTAGGGAGGCAGTGAGAGGATATTCCCAGGAAGCTCCTATTCTAGGGTACACAACAGTCACACACAATGTGGAAGGTGAGGAAAGACGCCTAAAATAGCCATGGCACATGCACACCCACATTCATACATGAATGTTCACTACACACACACACACACACACACACACACACGCACACACATGTGCACACACACGTGCACACACCCATACACATGTGCACCCATGCACACACACACAAAAGAAGCGAGAAGTTGCAACAAAAGGAGAAATTTATTCAACTAGACTTCAGAGATGCTGTGGTGTATAACTTGAACAATTCATTTATACTTCATGGACTCTACTCTGTACAAAAGTGATTCTGTTTTATTTTTAAAATATTTTATTTTTAACTATGTGTGGGTATACACATTGTCTATGGAGCCCAGAGGAATGTGCTGGATCCCCTAGAAACTGGAGTTAGGAAGGTTGTGAGCCTGCCTCTTGAGCTAGACACTGAGAACTGAATCTGAAGAGAAGCCATTACTCTTAACCACTGAGCCATGTCTCCAGCTTTCTTGCCCCCCCACCCACTTTTTTTTTGAGACAAGGTGTTGTTGTGTAGTCTAGATTGACTTTGAATTATCTATGTAGCTTAGGTTGGCTTTGAAAGTTTATTTCCTGCCTCAACCTCTTGTGTTAGGATTACAGGTAGAAGCCCCTACACCTGGTCAATAAAAAAGTAAATTCCAGGGTAAAGTTTCAAACCCAGCAATCTCATTTAGTCCACTTAGTTTGGCAGTAGGTAATTGTTATTTGGGGTGTGTCCTGTAGGCATTCAAGGCAGAAGCTGCAAGCCCAGAGACAGAGAGTTAGCTTTGTATGACGCTACATTTCACCAGTGCTGATTTACTTTCAGGTTAAGATTGGTTCAGAGACTTAAAATATCCTAGTCCCTTGAAAGTCAAATAAACAAATTTTAAAAGAGTTGGGCAAATGCCTCCCAGGTGCTCCAATTTCATGACATTAGCTGCATGAATTCAACCAGATACTGCAATTTCTTTTGCCAATGGCTAGTGAATATCTGCGTGGTTATTTAGAACAATGGGAAAGGATGGCGTAGAAAATATCATCATGCTGCCAAGTTTGCACAAGGCTTTATAATTTATGACCAAGACTGTGCTTTTATTTTCTTGAGAAATGCTGACTTGCCCCTTTCCTCACTAAGCGGCTGTTTCATTTTACCAAGCTATTCCAAGGAACTTGATGGCAATTCTGCATTCAAGTTTAGTTTTTCTATTTCCCAAACTCAGAGAAAAGACGACCTGATATTCCAACCTCATCTAAAACAAATTGGAAAAGAATGGGAAGAGAGCAACACCCCTAGAAATACAGAGAGGTTTGTGATAAGAAAGGGAAGGACAGAAAACTCGCCTGGATTTGGGAAGTCTTTCGACACTTTTTGGAGACTGGGTCTACCCTTTGAGTCCAATTTTCACCCTGATAATTTCTTTATGTTTTCAATGCGTCAAGTCAGGTTTTAGATTCTGAAACTGCGGACTGGACCAACTCTCCTGGGAAAATACATTTTAAAAAAATGTTTCTAGTGACATGGGTAGCTTTTGTTCCTTTTCTTAGTCCATTTGCAATAGAACAGCTAAAATATTTAATTAACATATGCATTATTTTGGGTGTTATGAGTAACTCAGGCATGATTAAATATACAGGAAGATCTGCCTAAGTTTCATAAAACTTAATAGAAGAGACTTAACCCCTTTTGGATACCATAGAGTCCTCTACAGACACAAAGAGGCATCTACACTTAGCTATAGAAAATGAAACAGAAAAATAGTTTCCCTCATTTAAAATAGTATTGCTAGTATTCACTTTGGCAAGGATAAGGGATCTTCTGGGTATTTCTTGTCCTCACCAAACTGAAGAATCGTTCTCTCTGCACCAGATGTAGGATCCCAGGCCCCACAATGTAGTCCGAGCAACTGTATGATAATTCTGACCTCTTTGGGGAATAAGTCTCATTCCACATTCTGACTTCTTTGAATCAGGCCAGATGAAGGCAGTGTCACCAAATGCTAAGGCCTTATCTAGGACTTTGCTCTTTCCCCTACAGGTCCTCAGGAAACTATGAAGCTGAAGTTTATCTCAGCTCCCTTCTCAGAGCTTATTTTCTTTTATTATTCTATGAGACTCCCCTGAATTCATCTCACTGGATTATATCAACCAGACAATGACACAGATATTTGTTAAAATTTATCGTCTTACCTCTTCTCTTCTCTTCTTTTCTCCCCTTCCCCCTTTCTGCCATCAGCAGATCTCTCTGAAATTTCCTCTAGCTGTAGAAAGGGGTAGAAATATAACCATATTCTGTCTAATAGACTCTGTGCAGAAGGCATTCCAGAATCTTCAGGCCTTTCCTATGTCGGCTACGATTGTCTATTTCTAATTGGCTGTAGGCTCCTAGGACAAAGGGAACCAAGTTCCTCATAATAACACTGAGAGTTAAGAGGAAATGGGCTCTGAGTTGAGTTCTTGAAATGGATAAAGTTCAACAGCTGCCACATTTTCATGGCTGGTATGTGAGGTAATGTAGCAATCTTAATAATAGCCACTGCTCCAAAGAGAGCCACACTCTAATCCCAAGACTCTATGTTCTCTTTCACAGCAAAACTAACTTTGCAAAGGAACTTAAATAAGAACTTGAGGTTAATCAGTTATGAGGATGAACTTAACAATATCAAAGAGTTCTTATAAGCAAGAGGCAGAGGGATATTTGATTCCAGAAAATGATGATACAGTTCAAGGCTTGAGCAACCCTTCGTTGTTGATATTGAAGATGGAGGAATGAGTCAGTCTAGAATCTGGAATAGGCAAGGGAATGGAGTCTCTCCAGAACCTCTAGAAGAGAGTGGTTTGGAGGGCACCCTACTGATATCACAGTGAAACTCATTTTTTACTTCAAAAATGCTATCTTTATTAAGCCATTAAATTGGTAATGGTATGTTATTGGAGCAGAGAAAAGCAGTATATAAAGGATTCTTGGAATTTTTCATCCTGTGCTTTATTTTATATATCTTTTCTATTTTATCTCTTTATTTAAGCCATTTCAGGAAATGAGATTGTTCTGACATACAGTATGCATTGTGTTCTGACTTTAGATTGGCTGAAATTGCATTTTTTCAGAGACTATCTACCACTGATTGTTTATAAGATGTCCATGGCATAGCACTTACATATTTCATTTCTCTGCATAACAAAGACAACTCAGTGAGATTACAGAACTTGTCAAAGGCTACAGGTGTAGTCAAAGACTGCTCGTTCATTTTCCATCTACCCAGACGTGAAATAATCACACAGAAACTATATTAATTCCAATATTGCTTGGCCAGCAGCTTAAGTTTCTTATGAACTAACTCTTACATCTTAAATACATTCCTATTATTTTATATTTTACCATGATGCTTGTGGTTTACCGGTAATGTTCCCCTGGCATCTGTCTCCTTCAGCAGCTACATGGCATCGTCTATGACTCCTCATACTCTCTCTGTACATCTCTGTTTGGATTTTCTGTCTAGATTTACTCTCTTAAGCCATTGGCAGAAAGCAGCTTGTTTATTAACCAATGGCAATAAAACATATTCATAGCATACAGAGAGGAATCCCACATCATACAAGTGTTATGATTAAGTGCTCTGACACCACAGGGCAGAGAGCATATGCATGCAGGCATACAGGAATATCATTATGGAGGTATGTCATGCCATAAACAATGTTCTAAACAGTTTTAGCAAAGCCAAAATCTCAATAAAACAGCACCTTAAGGATTTTTTTTAA
>JAQHUG010000007.1:4224039-4239433 GCA_028555095.1 Dicrostonyx torquatus
GTCCCCCTGGAGCAAATACATCTCCGATGTGCTGAGAACTTGGCCTTGGAGGTCCTGAGCCCGTCCTGATCCTTCCCGGATCCAAACTGCTGAGGAGGCTGAGTGTCTGGGCTTGGGGCTTGTTTTCCCCACAATGAGCAGTCCTCCAGTCTGAGAAGTTCTCAGGATTTGGTCCAATGCTTTGTTTCTGCCACCTTCTGAGAAGTCCCTGCCTTTGGTCCAGTGTTTTGCAATTGCCACCTTGAAATTCTTAAACATTTTTTTCTTAATCATTTTTATAAGAGGGAGCCTGTGTACTCACATAGTGTTGCTCCCTGAATTTTATGGTTCTGGCCTTGCACACAGGTTTCCATTATTACCCTACACCGTCTCACAAATTGCAGGTGGAAGCTGAGTCATGCCACCCATCGTGGAGGTGCTAATAGAGCAACTTTTCAGTTAACAGGGATTCAGGGGAGGTTGACAGGAGCAAGATTTTTGTTTCCATTATTACAGGCATACTGTCTTCCGTCAGTCCTTCAAAGGTTCTGACAGCATCCCCTGGTCAGTCATGCAGTTCTTTGCTCAGCCCCGTGCAGGGGGAAGTAGCGGAGCTCAGTGATAGCTACCAGTTGTGCATTCTAATGAAAACACGCCACTGTTTCTAGCTGAAACTGACAGAGAAAGCCAGGCTTTGGAAGAGATGCAAGAGCAGAGGAGAGAGTCTCTAAAGACCAATAGAAAGAGGAAAGCCAAGAGCTGACGCTGGAGCTCAGTTGGTAGAAAGCTCGTCCAGCACACACAAGCCCTTGAAAAAGAAAAGACAGAAAGCATGGAGGCACAGGGACTAAAAAACTTAATTCTTAATTCAAGTATCAAATTTGTCAAAGAGGAGTAATCTCCTGAAGCTCCCCTTGGACTTCAAAGATTTCAAGTTCGGTTTGAGAATTAGGCACAGGAGCAGTTGGCAATATGAGTCATGGGGTGAACTGAAATTCCCTCACTGAAGGACTGACACTTCCCTTTTCCCAAGCTCAAGGTAGCACAAACAAATCCACTGCCTCTAAGGCTGCCTCCTCCTTGGGAGGATAGTATTGATGTCTCATAATGTTGGTCTGACAGGTTCCAAGTTACCACACAGAATCTAAAAATACATATCAAGTCACTGTTATGATAAAATTACAGAAGACCAAATTGTCTTGGTGAATGCAAACTTTCTTAAAACCCCCTTACTCACATTACCTAGGCAGCTCCTTCTTCAAGAAGATGACCTGACTGCTTTTAGGAGTTCTTATATACCATTTGAATAATGTCATAGAAATTACAGACCATGGCATGTGATTTATTTAGTTACTTTTGAGATAAGGTCTCACTATATAGCTCTGACTGATCTGAAACTCACAGTATAGACCAGGCAGGCTTCAAACTCATAGAAATGCCCATTTCTGCCTCTGCCTCTGAAGTGCTGGGATAGAAGTCATGTATAACTTTATCCAAGCTCAGGGATTCTATTTTAAATAGACCTTTCCTTTACAAGTACAACAAACAACAATAATCAGGGCTTTTGATGTAGCTCAGTTAGTAGAGCTTGCCTGACGTGGGAAACTCTGGATTCATTCCCTAGCCCCTTGTAAAAACTAAGCATGGTGGTGCCAGCCTATGATTCTAGGACTTGGGAGATGGAAGTAAGAAGGTTGGAAGTTCAAGGTTCTCCACGGGGAGGAGTTTGAGGAGTATGGGCTTACATGTAACCTTGTCTCACAAAACATCATCGAAATCATCAATAATAAAACCCAAACCATCTTCTGTGACCTCCAAAAAAGTATCGACCTGCAAATAAGATATTTTCTTGTTTTTGTTTTCTTCTTTTATAACTTTAAGAAATATTCTATGACATTTTGACAGGACCACAAGTCACTCTATTTTCTTTTTCTTTCTTTTTTAAAGATTTATTTATTTATTATGTATACAATGTTTTGCCTGCATGTATGTCTGCCTTCCAGAAGAGGGCACCAGACCTCATTACAGATGGTTGTGAGCCACCATGTGGTTGCTGGGAATTGAACTCAGGACCTTTGGAAGAGCAGCCAGTGCTCTTAACCTCTGAGCCATCTCTCCAGCCCCAAGTCACTCTATTTTCAACAAAGGGAGTATAGTTTAGTTTTCATACTGACACAGTTGAGATGGCCCTGCACGCTGCAGTCCATTCCTGCAGTGGCCATGGTGAAGGGCTCTGCAAAGGCCCCTGGACAGGATCCCCAGAAGTTTCGCTAGCAGTGACATAGCAGCTGCCCAGTTTCAAAGCCTGGCAACTGATTACCTGGACCATTCTTATCTATGTGACACAGGCTCCTCTGTAGGTGCCATTCCTCCCACAATTTGTCCCTTTCTTCCTCTGCTTCTCTTTTACTCACAATGAAATGAGGACTAAGCAGAGCTCAAATCTTACTGCTTTGTCTGTATACTTGACATAGACTAGATTAACAATACAAACACTCCTTTTAGATCTTTCCTGAGGCCATGAGGATAGATATAGCTCTAGTGTTGTTCAATACATAAATTCTCATTAAAATTACTGCAAATGTCGTGCCTATGGAAAGAAACCTTCAGCCTCCTTTATCACAGCCATGAACTCACCAGAGCACTGCACCGCACTTCACATCGTCTTTTGCACTGGCTCCTGGGAAGCTCAGAAATCTGCTATGTGTTTTGATTTAGGAGGTTTCTGGAACTTCAGCTCTCCATGTAGTTCTTTAAAAGAGAACTCACTGTCCATCCTAATTTGATGTACTCTTTCTTATTTAATCATCCCATCAGATCAGCTTTTAGTAGAAACAGCTAAAGATACATATATACAATGCATTTCTTTCAGCTGTAGAGTAGTTATCCTGAGTATATATTTTTGTTTTATTTTGTGATGACACGAGTTTCCTCTATGCTTTGAAACGTCCTATGCTTTTCAGGCTGTCCTTAAAGCTTCCATCCGCCTGCCTCCATTCCTTGAGTGCTAGCGTTACAGGCATATGTTACCATGTGCAGCATATTTCTAATGATCTTTAGAACAAGAAGTCCACAGGAAAGGCAGTTCCCCCTAATGGGATGCCTGATGAAACCCCTTTCCTTCTTTAATGAGTGCTAAGACCCTGTACTTCAAGAAAGATTCCTTGATGACACTTCAGTGTTTTACAGCCTTCTCTTGAGTGTTACTGAGGAAAAGTGGCTGTTTTCATCCTTACTGTAGGTGATGCATTGTGACTTAACACACTGAATAGAGTCCATAAGAGATGCAGTGAAACCCATCTTAAGGAATAATCACCAAATCTGCTGTCTTCCCAAAATGACAGGGAAGCTTCACCCATGATACTTCAACAATATGGTTACCCAAACATGAGCCGAAGAAATCCACCACCAATAAACATATTAACGTGTTGGGGGGGCGTATGTCACAGGGCTCCACCTCTAGACAAACAATTGTCAACAACTAAGGAATGCTGAGAGTGGCAGGAATAATCTCCAGAGACGAGCCTCAAGATTCTTATTCAATCCCCGGTGGTCATCACTTAAAATACATACAAGTAACACTAAGCAGGCTGAGAAAGATAAAGAAAAAGAGGGCATGAGTTCAAGAGGGACAGGGTAGAAGAACATAGGAGGAGTTAGAGGGAAGAGAAGGAAGAGAGAAAACTATGTTATTATATTCTATTTTTAAAAAAAATTAAAAAGAATATTCACAAAGATAGTTTGATGCATTTTTATGGAGGCTTGGAGAAGCAGGGAATGACCAACGTTATTAAGTACACAGATGAGTAAATGATGAGTAATTACAGAAATAAACAAATGATGTGGGGTGGAGATAATCCTGATTTTATGGAAAATTCCTTGCCTCTGTGGAAATGGAAGGCAGGTGGCCTTCAATTTTGCCCCTGCTCTTCCTGAGAAGAACCCTCAGGTGGCTCTGAGGGAGTCTTTTAAAAAATTGTTCCCGTGGATCTCCTCATCTTGTAAAATGAGCCAGAAGACCTATGAACACAGGCTACTTACCACTGGGACAGGCCCTGGTCAATCTCTCAGTCCTGTCCACAGGGACAACATGTTTAGAAACAGGAGGAATCTTTGTGCTGCCAGATAAATGACATGGTGTGAGAATGACAGGAAAGGCCTTTTCTGTAAGAAGTCAATACAGCTTGGCTTCCTGCCAGACACCGACGTGTCCACTTTTGTACTCCGTCACTACAGACTCAGAAAGGTCTTGAGAAACTGTGTGAATGGCTGCTTCATCAACAGGCACTCAAGCCAAACATCATGGTTAAATATTCACAATCGATAAAACAAATCTGTAAACTTGATCTAGCTGGGAACAGAACAAGCTCCCAGGAAAGCACTAAGGAGCTGAGAAGGGGGGATGCTGAACATAAGGACTCAGGTCTTTTTTCCAGTCTCTCTAGGTGCATATTCCCCCAAACAAAGACTAGAATTACTTTGTCCTGATGACCACTAACAGCTGGTGGATTCATAATCCTATGTCTCTCTTGGAAACAGAATGGCCATGACTACCCTCAATATGTTTTTAAAAAACACCCACTATTTCCCCCATGAACATGCACTCCTTTCTCCCTCTCTCACAGTGCAGAGCTCCATTTTAAACCTAGAAGCTGTAATTAAATTAGAATTCATGGAGGAAAAGGAGCGGCTGATAATAATTGCTTTTCAGAGTCCGTGGTAATTGGTGCTTCAAGGATTTTATTTCGAAGCATCAGTGTGCATTGAGGGGGGTTGTTTGATCTAGACTTGACTTGCTTTGATGAAGACACTGTATTTTCATGTGTCTAGGTTTTCTTAAATTTAACTAAACTGTTTTTTAATGATTATGCTAATCATTACAGTACGGCGATGCTGTTTTATGGTCACTTGGAGATAAAATTTGAATTCCCCTTCTGCCTATTAGTTAAAGTTGTAACCACAAAAATGTGGTAAGTCCTTGAAAGTGTCTCTTCCATGTGCTCCCTTTTGCAGAGTTTAATCTAGAAAGCCAAGGGACAAGTAGGGAGAGTGATAATGAGCACCCCAATGAACAGAACCAGTGGATTTTGTCTTGTCACCTCTGTCGCCTAGGATCTCTACCCTTGTTGTTCGGGACCAATGAGTAAAGTATATTATTTTTTGACTCCCAGCTTGGACATCACTTCTTTCATTATGTCTTCCTTGACTGATACGAAAGGAACCAAGCACTTTAGACACACAACCTAGAGCCAAAGTTTTCTTCTCTTCCCAGTGGCCATACACAGTGACTGGAGACAGTGAGTGTGTCTGAAAGCTCAAAAAACATTGTGACCATGGTTAGGAATCTATCTGGGGAAAGGGTTTAGTTGGGGAAAAAGCTTGTTGTATAAGTGTGAGGATTTGAGTACAAATTGTCAAAAGCCCATATAAAGCCAGACACAGCAGCACATAGCTCTAACTCTGACACTCCTGCAGTGGGATGGGAGATGGACGCAGGTGAGCCTCCCACTCCCATCCCAGAAACTCTCAGGTTAGCTAGTCTGAGGTGCACAGCAGCAAAATCAAAGTCCCTCTGTCCAAAAAAGTACAAAGTGAGTACCAATCCTTAAAGTTGTCCTCTGACATTCACATGCAAACTGTAGCACATATGAACACACACACACACACACACACACACACACACATGCACACACAGAGTTTGTTTTCTTTTTTACTTTTTTTCTTTTGAGTTGCTATATCTTTTCTTGACTTCTTTTTTACTATACAGCCAGCTGGTGTCTGGCATACAATACAGAAGCTGCTTAAAGGATATTGTCATTGGAGCTGGAGATGTGACTCCACAGTTAGCAATATTTGCTTACTCTTTCAGAGAGTTACCAACATCCATAGGGACTAAGTACAGTTCCAGGGTACTGGAAATCTTCTAGACCCTGAGGGAACCAAACATTTACCTGGCACAGAAAAATATGTGCAGGTCAAACAGTCATACACATGAAATAAAAATAAAGTAATCTTTTTAAAACAGTGAACACGAGTCAAGTATAAAGCTGTTGGGTTTTTCTGCATTAACTCTGTCATGAGTATTTTTTTCTGTTGGTGGATAAATGCACAAAATATATTTAATAATGAAATTATAAAGGTGAATGTGAAACCCTACAGCTTTAGCATGGCTATTCTAAATGGATAGAAGAAGTTCACCGAGATGTATGTACTTTGGTCTTGTTAATTTTGTCCATTTTTTTTAAAATTTTTATTTGGAAGTTTTTTATAATAAAATTTTAACTAGTTTTTAGTATAAAAATGACTAGAGTCATTGAGACAAATTTTTTGCTTCTAAGAAATGAAAGTTAACTACCTGTGAGGAGATATTTAATTTATTGAAAAACAGTTCCTTTTCTTTGGCTATCTTTTATGCAAATCAAATTTATTAAGCTAAATTGTCACAAAGATTAGTTTCAGTCCCAGTAGTTTATGCATCTAATTACAGGTGATACAAGTCTAAACATGGTCCCAAAGGTGTCTGCAGCCTTAAAAGTAAATAATACCCTACTTAATCATGCTAACAGAGATTGAATTTTCCCTATGCCATTACTATTGCTGGTTTCATAAAGACAGAACAGAGAAAATGTCATTATTTTAGCAGCCCATGCAAATTGATTAGTTATGTCAAATATATCAAATTAATAACTGAAGAGGAATTCTCCATCTTATTGTGTGACCCTCAGTTTGCAAAATACCAGGAACCCTCCCCTTTTGTAGACTGATTTCTATGAATGCCTGCCAGGTCAATGGAAGATAGGGGGAAAAATCCCAAAGATAGGTAAATAAAAGCTAGCATTTATTTTAACCTTTTGTATTACTTTTAGCCGCAGATTAGCTGTCATTTTATGAATATCTACCATGTGCCAGAAGTGACGCTGAGTGTTTTGCACTATATATGACATTTATATGACTGGAGTAGCAGCATCTACTTCCAGTTTCTTTCTCAAATCAGGAAACAGCTTTTGGGAGGTGAACTCTCTGAGTAAATATTATACAATCCTGGAGAAATAGGATTTGAAGGCTCTTCCAGTGACACTACCATCCTAGTTTTCTAGTGGAAGGTCAAATCCCATAAATTGGCTGTAACTAAGGAGTAGAACCTGGTCTACTATAGTAAATGGGTGACATAAAGTAGCAAGAGCTGGTCTGAGGTTCTGCGGGGAGTTACATGTGTGTCTCTCAGTGCTTGCAGCCAACGTCCTTTCTGTGAGGAATTACAGTTTTTTTTTTCACACTCTTCAGTGCCTGTCTCAAGGGCCCAGGGGCCTCCCTCATCAGACTTTTCTTCCTTCTTATACTTGCCCAGGACACTGTAGCTTCTGCCATCAGACCCTCCTTCCTTCTTACACTTGTTCTTCCCTGGTATTTCCTGATTGTCAGTGCCTGTTGAGGACACTGACTCAGAGTTAAAGGATAGCATTTAATTTGACAGCTTGTTATCTATTTGTTAATGATTCCCAATTAAAAGAATTAGGCCCCTAAAGCAGGACTACATGTCAATGTGTTATTGGTGCTTGGGGCTCACGTCTGGTTTGGTTTGACAAGTGAGGGGGTGGTTGTTAGGGTTGGAGACTACTTGATGTCATGATTCAGTGAAACAAACAAAAAAAAAACAGTAAGTTTGGGACACTTGAGGAATACCTTTCTAAACAATGTTCTCCAATAGAGGGCACATTGGCAAATTACTGCATCCCAGAACCCAGACAGAAAACATGCAGGATGAGCCTGAAGAGGTTTGAAGTGTCAGGGAGTAAAGAATTATTCATCACCTCAAAAAAAAAAAAAGAATGGGGGATGCACTGAGGGTACCAGAGACCCACCTGGATAAGAGAGCCTAAAGTTGGATCCTCTCTAACAAAATTATAAACAATCATAGGAGACACTACTAGACCATCAGCCAGGGAGCAGAATGTGTATTCATTAGCCCTAACTGGTCCACATAAGAAAATTGGAGAAATAGGGATTGGGGCAATGGTTCAGTTGGTAAAGAGATTGTCCTATGAACCACGGAACCCAATTTTGGTCTCCTAGCTCACACATTTAAAGAAAAAAACAAAAGGACAAATAAAAACCCTGCACATAGTGAAATGCACCTGTAATACCATTGCTGGAGGAGTGGAAAGAGGTTGAGGCTCGCTGCCAGTCTGCTTTGCTTGCTTACTAAGTTCCAGGCCAATGAGAGAACCATCTAATAAAAATGGTGGCAGGTGTTCTGAGGGACATTGAGACTGTCTTCTGCTCTCTATACATAGAGGCACATACGTGAACACACGCAGACAAACACAAAAACGCCAACTCCTCTTCAGAGAAGAAATCCAATTAATCGGTATAAAAACAAGGCGGAGAGATAACAAGTCACATTTAGAGTACACACAGCCGCTTGCTATCAGCTAGAAACCCTGATGGATGCTACAATTAGTGAGTCCAAGTTTAAACTTTAAAGCAGAAGCAATATTTGCATAGTTTCAAAGGTCTCCCCCAAAGATTTTATCATTACAAAGGGAAAATAATGACACTGTAGTGGAGAACCCTGGCAGATATCACCTTACGTAAATCACTGGAAGGCAATATGTACCCTTGATCAGACATCAGGGAATAGATGTGGTACCTTCATGGTCTTTTCTGATGCTATATCTCTTCAATTTAAGAATTGACAAGCATCTGTAAACACTAATGAGGGGTTTTCCATACAACAACTTACTGTGACAAAGTCCTCCCTTTTCTGTCGTAGAGCTATTTCTGAATTCAATTACCCATTGACAGCCACAGTTCAAAAATATTAAATGTAAATTCTAGAAACACAAAATTTACAAGTTTTAAGTCCTTTGATTATGGTATATACTATTACTATTCTATTTCATTACTAAGTTTGGTTGTTACTCCTTAGTGTGCCTAATTTATAAAGAAAACTTGCTAGGCAGTGGTGGCGCATGCCTTTAACTCCAGCACTCAGGAGGCAGAGATAGGCAGATCTCTGTGAGTTAGAGGCCAGCCTGGTCTACAAGAGCTAGTTCTAAGACAAGCTCCTAGAAAAAAAAAAACCTTATCACAAGTGTGTGTAGGTGAGATGAACATACATAAACATATTAGTGATTTCAGACATCTGTAGAACACCTTGGAATGGATTCCCTGGGGGTGAGAAGGAATGCTGTATTCCACAGTGTGTGAGTGTCGTGAAGGACAGGAGAAATTGTTACAGATGGGAAGATTCTAACAAGGCATGACAACTGAATCCAAGAAGTGATCTTACGTTATTAGATCCGGAGGCAGCACAAGAACATTAGCAGAAATCGAGAGGAATGTCAATGAAGACTATTGTGGGAGGTTGAGATCTCTGCTTTGATGGTTGCTTATGGTTCTGCAGGATGTTAACATAGGGGAAAACTGAGTCAAAGGCACATTAAGTCTATTTTGCACATTTTCTCTGTCTAAAATTATTTGAAAATAATTGTTTCTACAGTGGTGCAAATTGAACTCAAGGCCTACGTATTAGCAGTTTGTTCCACTGCAGGTCTTACAACAGGCTTTTTAAATGAAAAAAAAAAAGCTTAAGGTCAGTTTTCTATATTGTAGCATATAAAGAAGCATTTTCAGGGATGGCGAGATGGTTCTGTCAGTTCAGTGAATTGCTTCTTTCCTACATACCAGTGAGGGAGTGAGTTTGGATCCCTAGCACTCCTGTTAAAAAATAAACTAAGCACATTCATACTTGCCTGCTTTGTAATTCCAATACGATGGAGGTGAAGATAGAAAGATCCCAGGGACCTACAGGCCACTCAGACTAACTAAACCCAAGAGGCCTGGACTTAGTGAGAGACCCTGCATCAAAAACTAAGGAGTTCACCAAGGAAGACACTTGCCACCAGTGTTTGGCCTCCACAGTGTGTCCTTCAACACATAAGCATTTTCCTCTTTTTGTAAAACATGGGATTATGATAATCACAATGTTGGAGAGAAAATTTAAAGCATAAACTAACATACATTTGATAAAAAACATACCCTTCTAGCCAATCTCTCTGAATCTCCTATTGTGAGCTAAGTATGGCGTTATCATAAATATCTTTTCTTCTACATTGCATAAGCCTCATTTCATGCTCCTTTGTTTTGTTGTATGAACTGAAATAACCTTTCTGAAAATAAATCTATTTTCTCCCAAGAAATTGCTTTTGGTCAGTTGATGCTGCCAAAATGCCCGTTAGGCCATTGGTAGCTTATTTGTTTCTTTGTGTTATCTTGGGTGCTGCTTGGCTATAAGAAGGTTAGGGAAGTTTTTGCTGTATTTCATGCCAGGAAAATAAATCACAGTGCCCGTGAGTTCCTGTGTAAATACAGCAGTCCCTGCTATGGTGCCAACATGCTGAGGGGTTGTCAAGCTCAGTTATGTCTTGCCTTGGAGGGAGTGTGGCAACCAGGAGCAGAATCTTGACACAATACCATCAAAGTGTCTCTCATGTTACCCATGAATTTTTCTAGCACCTGTACATGATGAGACTTAATTCATTGCTACTGGGCTACAGTTTCAACTGTGTATACACCATGAAATGAGAAAAATGAGTGGATCTTGGTAGTTTTGTGGCCATGGGTAATGTTTTGAAAAGGATTACATTAGCAATAACTCAGTTTGTTCAAATGACATAGGTTGGACCTTCTTATCATTTTCTTTTATAAACTGAAGCTTAAGTCTTAACTTGTTTTGAACTTTGGCCTGATGTTTAGAAACAATAACTCTCAATTAATAGATACAACGATGGTGGGTGGAAAGAGTGAAAACCAGAAGAACCAGAGGAAATGTTTGAACCTGAAGGCTTATCAAACATCACACAATGAAGACGGAATGATGGTAATAACGGTTTGTGGGAAAAGGACCTGAATTTAAATATCCAGGTTTATATATGTCTTTATGTCTAGCAAACATACATACACTGAAGAACAATCGTGATAATAAAAGATGTACTAACGATTGCCCCGCCTTGTCCATGCCTCTTGAAAACATTAAAGGAGTCCCACGCACCCAGATTCTTAAGTAACATATCTTCAAAATCCCCTTTTGATTTTCCCAATGAGTTTCTATACCAATTCATCAAGCTCTTAAGTCCAGGTTTAACGGCATTTCTTCATCTGTCCTTATGTCTTCCACCAGGCAGCTCTTTATTATGTAACTCTAGCCCTATCATCCCCCCAAATTGCTTCTCGTTTGTGATTCTGTCTTATGAAAAAAATGGGAAATTGGAGCCACTGGGATTCTTTCAGCGGATGGTGATGTGGGGAGGGGCAGAAGGCCCATGTGGCAGATTTGGGCTCATCTTAGTCTCAGTCAGGAAGTAAATAGAATCCTGTGGGTCCACAAAGAAGTGTTCCCTTCTCTTTCAGTGTCGAGTTGTTCTGTCACTGTGCTGCAGTTACGAAAGGAATTTTGTTCAGACTTAAAAGTTTGAAAAATCCAAGCTCACAGCCAAGTTCTAATTGCTACTCAGTGTAGAAGAAAACCCAGTGGGGGCCCCTCAGTGGTACTCACTCATCTTCACTAAGCACCTGTCTCCTCTGCCAGCTTCCCTTCCCATGGAACTTTTACAAACGCTTTTTTATTACATAATTATACTTCTGTGCTTTGTAGTTATGCAAGGTAGCTACTCACAATTAGCATGTTTAATTAGGAAATTAGGTGTTATAACCACAACGTGTAGCAAAAATTTGTCACGAAGTTTTACTTCATAAACAAGTGGCTATTTTCTTAATGAGGAAAGCAAAACCACAAAATCAATGTCAACTTTCTGTTTTGGCGGATACTGAGATTTAATTTATATTTTGTGCTAACAGAGAGGATCCCATCTGCTTGCCAGATGGAGGCAGTCTTCTTTCTTGCCTGAGAATTAGTCACTTCAGTGTATACCTGTCCCTCAGACACTCCTGGACTACTTTGTGTTTGCTCTCTGGGGAAGATATGCTGATAGCATACCTCTGGACAAGCACCATGGAGTCTAGATAGTCAGCTGATTCCTTTGATTAATGGTAAGTAGGAATGTCTTATCAGAGGATTGGATTGTCATGAGGATACTTTAGAGGTGGAGTCTGAAAATCTACAAGGGATAGTTCCCTTCTATTCTTCTGGGTGAGTCTCTCAGATCATGTCTCCTCTGGTCAACCAAGCACTTTCCTCAAATGATTTGGATAGATCTTGGGTGCTTCTGTGTAGCTCTAACACATACGTGAACGTCTTTTCAGCCATTCTGTCTTCTTGTATATCTACCGAAGCCTCTCATTTATAGCATCCTCAACTGCTCAAGTTGTTTCTGCTAATATCAGGAAAATAATCTCTCTCACACAGTGAAGTGTTCTTATATCTTTCTACTGAACTAAGGCACGTGGAGAATTAGACACTTCAGAATCTTCATCTCTACAGCATTTAAGTACAGAGGCCTCTCAGAGCACAGAGTAAAACAACGGGAAATTCCCATGAATGTTGCTCATGTAGCACATCTGTATTGTGGTGTTTTCCCTTGTTTCCTTATACCAGCCCCAGGACCAGTATTGTTTTACCATTAGTTATAAAACCGCTGATCTCATTCTTAGAAGAACAGAACCAACACTGCATTTATCTGATAAGATTTTTGTTTAGAGTCGTCTGGCCCACACAAATGCTAGCCGTTCTCTCACATACATAGATCTTCACTCAGATCCAATGTTCCTAGGGCCAAGGAAATTCAGTCTAAGCCTTTTTTCTCCATGTCCTTTCTGAGACTTTGTCAGCCCACTTGGCAGGAGGAAAGTCATTGGAATTTACAATAGAAGAAATCTTTGATTGGAATACCTGAGTCAAAGACAAAAAAGAATAAAATTTATAAATATAAAAAAATAGTTCAGACAACACAGCAGCTGGCAGGCATTCCAAAGCCTTTGCATAAAACAACAATGTGCAACAAGTATGGTTGTATCATTAGTGATTTTGGAACAATAAACCTATCATTTGATTGCAGCATTTTAAATATTTGATAGGCTGTATTGTGGTATCTAATTTAGTTGTTCTTGGACCATAGCTTAGATGATGTTCCCCATTTGCAGTTTATCAAATGTCTGCTGTTCTCCTATTATAGAAAAATGATTCTAGAAGTGAAAGAGGAGAGAGATTAAGGGAGAAGGGCTTAAAGTAAAAGTTATATAAAAGCAACATAGGCACAACTGAGGTGGTGGGTCCTAATAGATAATACTAAAGTCCAGGCTGACCTACCCTCTTGGTGGGAAGTCCTGTCTGGTTCCACCCCAGAATTCAGTGTTGAACATGCAGCTGATGCTATAGAGGATTTTGCTTGTATCCAATCTTCTTTCTGGTTGGAATCCTACCTGTCTTTTGGGAAACTCATCCACCTGTGTGTGTAGTTTTTGTGGGCTGTTGATCATACCATCTCTGCTTTCATTCCAATATACCTTGTTTGGGCATACAATAGTGGAGAACAAGTTTTAGTCCGCTCAACTGCCTCAAAATAATGACTTGCTCAGACTCAAGAATATGACCAAAATCAGAACAACAGATTGAGTCCTCTAACATTACTTGTGGGAGAGACAGCTTGTTTTTCAGTTCAAGAAATCTGAAGAGATAGACTTTTTTGCACTCATCTTTAGCATTATGCAGAAGGAGCCTGCATGAGTTAGGATGGGCGCAAGGTGAATATTCAGAGAGAATTGCTACCTTGTGCCAAGAGCTGTCATAATCTGTGCTTCTTGTATCAAAAATTTGAATGACTTGATTAGTTGTTCAGTAGTGAATTCTGAAGCTGGAAGAGATAGCTCAGTTAGTAAACTGCTTGCATTGTTAACATGAGTACCTGAGGTCAATCCCCCTGAACGTACATTGGTTTTTAAAAAGCAGAATATGTGGTGTGTGCATATCATAGTACTGGGAAAGCAAACACAGAAGGATCCTTTGGGACATTTTGGTAAGACATTGTGGTTAAACTGGCAAGCTCCAGGTACAGTTGAGAACCTATCTAAAAAAATGTGAAGAGTGATTGAGAAAGGAAAGCAAGATAACCTGCAAGACACCATTGACTTCTGGCTTCTACATGTATGTGCCTACAAAAGTACATGTTCATGCAAGCACATGTGGCCATGTATAATGATATAACACCTCACTCCATCCACAAATACGTTTTGTTTGGTAGTTGGAGTAAAGAGGGTGGCCAAGGAAAGAGACACAACAAAGGGAAGGCACATGTTCTTTCTTTTACCTAGGACAGAAGGTAAAGTAAGTGGATGCATGGGATTGGTACTTCTCACTTTTTCTTCACCCATGGGGCTCCATTTAGGGATCTTTATTGATCATCCTTATGGATATTCTGGCCTGTATTTTAGATCATGTCACTTGTATTTTAGACTTTATAGTATTTTTATGATCTATAATAAATTTGATATGCCTGATTACTTTGTATAAATTGTCAATTTAACAGTTTCCTTGCTTTTCAAGGGTGAAGGTTCATGTCCATCTCAGTGCAATTCTTAGTATCCATATCCATGCCCGGGACAACGCAACTATTTCTTAAACAAAGTTGTTCAGTATATAATAGAGAATAATCATTTTGGTTTTTTTTTCTTTAAATACAGGGGAGTCTTCATGAAATAGTCCCTGTCAAAAGAATAGGTTTCAAACAAATTATGTTCTGTCTGTATAACTGTAATACTTATTAGCAAAATCTTATCTATAACATGTTTTCAATATTCAGTCTTGAAAAATGTAGAAGACATCAAATACTATTCACTTCTTTCAGAAGAAAACTTGGCGTTATTGGTTCATAGTGGAATTCATTGTTTACGGGCGAGAGGATTTATTACTAAGGCAAAACTATCTGTATTGTGATTCCAAGCCTCCTTGAAACTGAGTTTAATGACTACAGAGAGATCTATCCTCTGTTCTGCATTTCGTGTTAAAGAAAAAATGTTCCTTGGAATGAGGCTAGTGTATCTTACCCTGTATAAAGTTAAGTTCTGAATTCAGCCATCTACCGGACCACTATCTTCAAGTCATTTGGGTTATTCTAGTACAGAACAAAAGTTTTATGACATTAAGAAATGGGAATAGAAATCCTGGCCTGGGATATGAAAACTCAATTTTCTAGCATAACTTTAGCCAAACAGAAAGACCTCTTTCTCCCTCCTTCAGGACATTTTCCCTAAGAATGCAAAGATTTCCCTTGGTGGCAGATTGGATAATGAGAAACAGATGGTTATCTAGACTCATTTGCAGCTGATTGAATAGGTAGTGGTACCATTTTTTTTTTGAGACACAAATAGTACATCAGTGAAACTGAAAACCGTGAGTTTGAATTGTGACATTTAATTTTGTACAAGTTACTCAAGCTCTCTCTGCCTCCATCATTTATTT
>JAQHUG010000007.1:4252484-4283344 GCA_028555095.1 Dicrostonyx torquatus
TCTCTAGCTCCTGAACTGTGGCTTTTAAATGTGCTCATTCTGAACCTACTTATTTTTAATGACCACAGCCTATTTTCTTACATGATAAAGTACATGTCTCTGAAATAACCATTATATCTAAAGATTGTATCTCATTGGGTAGCCTGGACCATATGTCCAAATCGCTATCAATCACTGTAGCTAGAAATGGTAGTTGATTTGATTATCAAAGTGGGGAGGGGATGGCTGACACATGATATCAGTATGACAAAGGGTGATAAAAATGGTTTCCCAGAAAAATACAGTGTTTACACCAAAATACAAACAATAACTTTAATGACAGGAATAATAATAACTTTTGCACTTAGTGTGTTCCACCACTCTTGTGAAGATTTTACATGATTTAGTTATACTCCTTATACACTAATTCAATCACAGTTACAATTTAATGCAAAGTAAGATTGTATAGCTTGCCAGCAGTTTCCTGTGGCCTTAGTCTGTTTAGCTTGGTTATAACAAAATACCTGAGATTGTGCACTTCATAAAGAGGTTTACTGGCCTACTTTTCTAGTGACTGGAACATCTATGTAGTATTGTCACCACTGTGAGGGCTCCCTAGGATTCATCCCAATGTTGCAGAGACAGCAGAAGCGGAAATGGCTACTGCAGAAGAGGCCATCCTTTCATGTATGGGTGCCTCCCTTTATAACAACCTACTCTTGTAAGAATGATTTCTCACCAAAGAGGTCTGACCCACTCAAACAGATCCACATTATCACCCTCACAGCCTAATTCCTTTCTACTAAGCCCCATTTCTTCAAGATCCTCCCACACCCAGAGCTATGCTGAGGTCTATGTTTAAAACATGAGAACCTGAAGGGGATAACTGTCACCTTAACAAAAATAATACAGAGTAGAGCCAAGGTTTGAACTCTGGGAGACTGGCTTTCCATTTAGCACAGTTAGCATCTGCTGGATCCACCTCTTCAAAGACATGGGTAATAAACTACACAGGGTTATCCTAGAAATAAGAATATAGTGGTGTAGGAGGTCCTTCTGCATTTGTATTGATTTCATTGGTTGAATAAAGAAAACTGCCTTGGACTTTTGATAGGGCAGAAATCAGGTAGGCAGAGTAGACAGGATGGAATGCTGGGAAGAAGGCAGTGTGGCAGACACCATGAATCTCTGGCCTGAGATGGATGTAGGTTAGAATCTTTGCGGTAAGCCATGACCTCGTGGTGAACACATTATTAGAAATGGGTTGAATCAAGATGTGAGAGTTAGCCAAGAAGAGGCTAGATATAATGGGCCAGGCAGTGTTAAATTAATACAATTTATGTGTAATTATTTTGGGTATAAGCTAGCTTGACGATCGAAAGCTGGGCAGGATGGAACAAGGAGCCCATGCTCCTTACACACAGAACATTCAATCTCTCTTCCTATGTTCTTTAAGTTGGCTGCAGATGGTATTCTGATCTCAAATTGCAGGACCCATTTGGAAAATGAATACATCTGGACCAAGAGGCTAAAAACATCTTGATTTTCAATTTAGATACACTATAATGTTTCCATTTCTTTCATGTGAACCTCAACAACAGATGGACTTCTACAAAGAATTGATTTTGAAGTGAGTTTCACATTTATGTATACTTGTCTGTATCAGGCTCCTTCTGTTTATTTCTTGGAAGAAAGTATCTCCAGTTTAGAAACATCCAGAAGTCAGCTATTTTTTCACTCTCAGAAACTCTATTTCTTTGCTTCTGCAACTCTATGGGAGCCCCACTGTGCTGGACATCTGGAACTGGATTTCACCCTCTGTGGCTAAACAAACCACCTACAGTGCCCTTGGAAAGCAGATGAGTTTTAAATAAATTTTAAAGAGAATTTCACTTGCAAGGTAAAATATCTTCAACTCAATAGAGTTATCTATGGAATTTTCAGAAAAAAATAAATTGCAAAACCCTAAAGTCAAATAAATCAATGGATAGGGAAGGGAAATATAGGAATTTTGGAGTAGAGACACTGAGTAAAAGAAAAAAAAATCATGATGAATTTGGTGAAAAACATTTTGTAAATTTATTGAAGTGTTTTTCAATTAAATAAACTGATACATTATTGGGTTCAATCAGCAGGTTTTTTGCTAAAATGGATTTACATTGTTAACATTGGTGGCCAGGAAGGGAAGTACAAACATCAATGTCATAGCTTCTCAGTGTATCTTCCCTTTGATCAAGCTTGGAACCCAGACAGGAAACAATATGCTCCGTGCATTACTGCCATTACAGATTGTTCATTAGTTTTAATTATTTTCTAAGATCTAGAGGGAGCCATCAGAAGAAATTAATCATGAATGGAAGGCAAGGCAGCCTTCTGTGATCATAAAAATTCATAAAGTGCTTTGGATTATGGACTTGTTATAATTTACACTCAAACATGAGCTGGAGAAGAGCATATAGTATACTAGCATTTATTCAAAAGTCATGGGGATTTATGCTAAATCATAAACTTTATTGTAAAATAAAATAAGTTGCCTTTCTAATGTGTTCTTAATGTTAATTTTGTAAGTCACCATGGTAGAGTCCTTTCTTAGTTTAGAGCATGCTGGAGAAAAAAGTTGAAAAAAGATACCACACAGTTGGGGGGAGGTTAAAGGTTAGACCAAGTTTCGAGCTTCCATTCTCTTGAGAATTCTTACTGAGTATAGAGAAAACATTTTCTAGAACAGTCTCTTCCATTCTTGGAAGTTCAGAAATTCAACATCCTAATTCTCCTTGAATGAACATACTTCTATTCACCATGAAACAAGGCCAGCCATTCCCCTGGATAGGCTTTTTAGTGTTGAAGCAGCAATCCACCCCTACCACTCCCAGAGTCTTCTGAAGGGCTGAGGATGGCAGGTGCTGGAATCCAACTGTTCAGGTTCAGTTTGGGGTTCTACCACTCATCAGACCTGTCACTGGCAACTGTTAGAGCACTGTAAGCTTTTTCTTTCCTAACCATGAAAAATGGGGAAAATAATTATACCCACTTATGGGTTGGTTGTGGAGATTAAATGAGGATATTAATCTAAAGTGCTTTGAAGAACAGTGAACATTAGTGCTCAGCAAATGTTGCTTACTGCCTTCACTACAATAAGCACATTTCTGAGAAAATAATCTTCAGTGTATCCTCATGTGATGTGGGCTTGAATCTCTTCACTAATAAGGTGATTTGTGAGTCTTATCCTTGAAAATCTAAGTTAGTGCTGGTGAGAGGGCTCAGCAGACAAAGGTCCTTGTCACCAAGCTTGACAACCCAGGTTCAATCCCTAGGACCCTCGTGGTGGGAAGGGAGAAGTGACTCTTGCAAATTGTCCTCTGACCTCTACGTTCATGCTATGGCACACACACACACACACACACACACAGAGAGAGAGAGAGAGAGAGAGAGAGAGAGAGAGAGAGAGAGAGAGAGAGAGAGAGAGAGAGAGAGAGAGAGAGAGAGAGAGAGAATAGACAAATAAAATGTTTTTAAAAGTCTCTTAAAGTCTAAGAGTGCCTTTTAAATTTTATTATTATTTTTTATTGAAAATATATTTTTCTCTCAAACAATACATCTGGCCCACAGTTTCTCTTTTCCTACTCCTTGCAGCACCTTTACCTCCACTCTCATTGGGGTCCACTCTTGCTCTGTCAAAGAAAGAGTTTGTTACTGGGCTCCAGTGAGAACTCAGTTGGTCAAACATTTGGCCCATGCACATGATCACCTGAGTTTGAGTCCTACAAGCAATTCTTTTAAAAGAGGCATGAATAAAGGGCAGAGACGACAAAAATAGTGAAGAGTGCCCATTATGAATTGAAGATACGAAGATACTCAGAGAAATTTTCATCCATCTTGAACATGTGCAGACTTTGTATGTGTGTGTGTGTATGTGCATGCTGCTGTGTAGGTATATCTGTACATGATCATCGTAGATTATATCTGTGGATGCAGAACCAACACATACAGAGGGCCAACTGTATACTACTTTCCTTGTACTTATTTTCTGTTCTTGAAAATCCCTTTCAAAAGAGAAAGTATAATTAGTTTGGCATGATAGTCAGTTCTTACAAGCACTTATTTATTTTTCGATTGCTCCAAAAATATACATGCTATTGCAAAGCAGAGGCTCAGAAAAACTGAAACAGGATTGGTTCAGGAACAAACTCTAATGCTTCTGTAATTGTGAAGTATAAGGAAGTTTATCTGTTTAGAAGAGACTACTCAGATTGGGAGGTAATTAGTATGCTATAGGCTTCCCAGGTCTCCCAGAATTCCTTATAGAAACCTGTAGTGGTTTCCTCCTTGGAATGGTGTAGAACCCTTAATAAACAAAAACCTGTACTGCCCTATTCTCAAAGGTCTGTATATCCTTCTTGCCTTCCAATTTACCTTAAGGTTTTGGCTGTAAACTGAACACTCACCAGGTGCAATTCATTTGTGGAAAACAGCCTCATTTAACCTCCAAGAATTTACTTGTATATTTAGGTAAATCCATAGCAAATTTCTCAGGTCAACTCTCCTGAAAAGAAACTTTCAGCCTTACTTTAGGTAAATTTGATACCTAGTGCTATAAGTATTGCATGAAATTATTTTAATTCATTAATTGATGGCATGTTGAGTACATTTTTCTCCTCTTCAAAATTCAGACCTGGGTCTTATAAAAGAAAATTTGACAATGTTCCTTTTCTTTCTATTTTGTGGAAATATTTGAGGCCACAGGCACCCTAATACCCAAAGAATCAACACAAAAAGAGAATTATAGATCAATTTCTTTTATGAACATAGATCTAAATATAATAAAATACTCACAAAATGAAACCAAGAACACACCAAAAAGCTCATCCACCATGGCAAAGCAGGCTTTATTAAGTGATTCAGGAATGCTTCAACATACGGAAATCCGTCAATATAATCCATGATATAAACAAACTAAAAGAAAAAACCCACATGACCATTTCATTAGATGCCAATAAAAGCCTTTGACAAAATCTAACACCTCTTCATGATAAAAAGTCCTGGAAAGAATGAGTATACAAGGAACAAACCTAAACACATTAAAAACAATTTACAGCAAGCCAATAACCAATATGAAATTAAATGGAGAGAAACTCAAAGCAATCCCACTAAAATTAGAACTAGACAAAGCTATCTACTCTCTCATATCTATTCAGTATAGCACTTGAACTTCTAACTAGAGTAACAAGACAACCAAAGTAGATCAAGGTGATAAAAATTGGAAAGGAAGAAGCCAAAATATTGTTATTTGAAGATATGATAGTATACATAAGCAACCTCAACAATTATATTAGAGAACTCACACAGCTGATACATACCTGGTACAAGTTGCTGGATACAAGATTAACTCAAAAAAGTATACACCCCTTATATACAAATGACAAATGGACTGAGAAAGAAATCATGTAAACAACATGCTTCACGATTGCCTCAAATAATATAAATATCTTAGACCAATGCTAATAAAGCAAGTGAAAGCAAACTTCAAGTGTTTTTCAAGAAATAAATTGGAGAAGATATCAGAAGCTGAAAAGATCTTCAATGTTCATGGCTTGACAGAATCAACATAGTAAAAATGTCCATCCTACCAAAAGCAATCTAGAGATTCAATACAATCCCCATCAAAATTACAAAATATTTTTTTTTAAAAAAAACCTTGAAATACTCAACTTAATATTGCAAAACAAAAAACTCAGAATAGCTGTAACAATTCTGAACAATAAAAGAACTTCCAAAGGTATCAGTCCCTGATTTTAGGCTCTACTACAGAGCTATAGTAATAAATAAGATACATTGATCAATAGAATCAAAGCCCCAGACATAAATTCACACACCTATGGACACCTTATTGTTGATAAAGAGGTCAGAAAAGACAAAAATCGAAAAAAGAAAGCATCTTCAACAAATGGTGCGGGCTGGTCTAACTGGAAGAATGCCAATAGATCATATTTATCACCCTGCATGAAACTCATGTTGAAGTGAATCAAAGACCTCAACATAAAACCAGATACACTAAACTCGATGGAAGAGAAAGTGAAGAATATCCTTGAATGTTTTGGTACAGGAGACAACTTCTTGAAGAGTACAAGGAGAGCACAGTCCCTAAGATCAACAGTTAATAAATTGGACCTCAGAAAACAGAAAAGAACCTGTAAGGCAGAGGACACCTTCAATAGGACAAAACTACAGACTACTGAAAGGAAAAATATTTTCATCAACTCCTCATCTGACAGAGGGATAATATCTAAAATAAATAAAGGACTCAAGAAACTAGAATTCAGCAAACCAAATAATCCAATTAAAAATGGGGTATAGATCTAAACAGAGAATTCTCAATAGAGGAACCTCAAATGGCCAAGAAACACTCAAATAAATGTGGAAAAATCTTGAGACACCATAGAAATAAAAGTCAAACTAATATGAGATTCCATCTGGTAACTGTCAGAACGGTTAAGATAAAAAACATAAGTGACAAGTCACACTAGACAGGATGTGAAGGAAAGGGCACACTTTTCCATTTCTGGTGGGAGTGCAAACTTGTATAGCTACTCTTGAAATCAATATGGCATTTCCTCAGAGAACTGGGAACAGATCTACCTCAAGACCCAGCTATACCATTCTTGCACATGTACCCAAATGATGTTCCATCCTATCACAAGGACATTTGCTCAGCTATATTCATTGCAGCTTTATTCATAATATCCAGAAACTGGAAACAGCCTAGATGCCCCTCAAATGAAGAATGAATAAAGAAAATGTGATACATATACAAAATGGAGCATTACTCAACTGTTAAAAATGACATGAAATTTGCAGACAAATGGATAGAACAAAAAAAATCACACTGAATGAGGTAATCCAGATCCAGGATAAAAAATATGTTATGTACCCACTTGTAAGTGGATATTAGCTGTTAAGTAAATGATTATCATGCCACAATCTCCAGACCCAGAAAGGTTAAGTAACAAGAAGGTCTCTAATTGGAAATAGAATAGAATTTGTGGACTAGGATAGGGGTGGTGGGATGGGCAAAGGAGAGATTATATGGGGGGCAGGATGGAGGAAGAGAGTACAGGGAGAGACAACTGAAATTGGGGAACACTTGTGGGGTGATGTAGAAATGTAGTGCAGCAAAACTCCTGGGAATCTATGAGGGTGACCCTAGTAAAGAGTATTAGTAATGGAGGACCTGAAACCTGAACCGGCTATCTGTAACCAGACAAGGCTTCTAGTGGTGGAACTGGGACACTAATCTAGGCACAAAACATTCAACCTGCAGTCTATTATGCCTGTAAGATGTGCTGGGGCAATGGAGGCTCAGAACTTGTGAGAATGGTCAAGCAATGATGGTTTTAATTTGAGGTCCACACCGTGAAATGAAGAACATGCCTGACACTGCCTGGATGAGTAGGAACTTGAGGCTGGATATTTCAGAGATGTAGGATAGGGAAAATATCAATAAAATGATTCCTAATGACTTTTCTATACTCACAGTTTGGTGACTAGCCCAATCACCATTACAGAGGCTTTCTCTGGCAGATGATGGGAGCAGATGCAGAGATCCATAGCCAAATATTTAGTGAAAAAAGAGCCCAGATTGGAGATCTCCACTGGGTCCATGTTGTTGAAGCTCAGGGAAACCTTTGGAGGAGAAAGACAATGAAGTGTGTGAGTCAGAGGGGTTGAGAACTCCAGGAGAACATAACCAACAGCATCAACTAAGCCGTGTTCATAGGTGCTCACAAAGCTGAAATGGCAATCATGGAGCCTGCCTAGGTCTACACTAGGTCTTCTGCATATTTGTTATGGTTGTTAGCTTGGTACTTAGAACTCCTAACAGTGGCAGTGGGGGTGTCTCTGATTCTTTTGTCTTATCTTGGGACCCTTTTCCTCCTCCTGGGTTGCCTCACTCAGCCTTGTTATGATGGTTGGTGCCTAGATTTACCGTATCTTTTTATGCCACATTTGGCTGATATCAATAGGAGGCCTGTTCTTTTCTGAAGGGTAACCAAAGAGGAGTGGATCTGGGAGTGGAGGGAAATCTGGGAGGAGAGGAAGGAAGGGAAACTTCAGTCAGGATGTTTTGAAAACAAAAATAAAACAATAAGATAAAAATAAAAAGAATAATCCAATACTCCAATAAGAACAGAAAATAAAAACATACAAACAAACAAAACTTCAGATCCGGACTTGCTGATCTTTGGGTTTCTGAGGAAGTTCTGCATTGCTCATTCTCTTTGGAGACTTGTGATGTTTCTGAGAAATATCTCACTGGGGTTCCCACAGGCTTAGTAATGCATTACATGTTACAAGCAAGCTTTAAGGATGATGCAGTGTACTTTGGAAATTCTTACATTTTATGAAAGTCTAAAAATTTGTAACTGTTCAAGAGCAATAGATTGATTTATTATTTATCTTTGTTTACACTGTTTATCATGGGAATTTAACAAAATGTTTTTTGATATCTAAACGCACTTCATCATAAGGATATTGGTGACTACTAATGGAGAGATGTTTAGCAGAATTCTGTAGAAATGTTGTATGTGTACTTGTGTTCTGCCTAGCCCTCCTAGCATGAATGATTTTTATTTGCAAGGCAGTTAATTGCTCATGATGTGAGTTCTTATTCTTAGCATATCTCTGAAGAACCACATCCATACTTATTTTATACTTGAAAAAATGAAAGCTTCAAGTGGACAAGGAAGTCAAACACACGAGTGCACAGCCTCTTCATAATGAAATCATCTGTCCCCTGATGTTCTCATGCTTGGGCTTCTGTGCTTTGTGGCTTGATCTTTAATTTCATGGCAGGTAAGAAAAGAAAGTTATTGGAACTGCAGCCGCTTCCCTCACAAACACACTGTTAACATCTCTTTCCCATCTCTACATCTGGTCCTGTATTAGGTCCTCCCACTGATTCCAGTAAGCAGGTACTAGATATGTCTGTGTCTGCTTTGTCTTTACATCTTCTATCTGACTCTAGGCTGCCATTATTTCCAGAAGATAGCGATGACATCCTAAGGAGTTCTGCCATACCCTAACATCTCTGGTGCCCAACTTGTCTGTGTAGGAATCCCCTTAAGGACTTGTTAAAATATTGATTTCTGGGCTCAACTCCCACAGCAGGATTAGATTTCATTAGGTCTGGGGATGGGTTTAAGAGCTTGTCATTTTAACAAGTCTCCAGGGGATATTGATGGTGCTAGCCTGGAGGGGCATATTTTGGAAACCCCTGTGGTATAAAATCTATTTCCCACCCAACCACCTAAACAGTCACTTCCAAACTTTCGTACAACCCTCTCCTTATTAACTACATTTTTTGTTTTTCCCTTCACAGTTCTAGGATGCATGTAATAGACCCATTTTCTGTCTTGTTTACCGCCAAAACCCACTTGTAGAATCTAATTGGACCCTTAAAATATTTGATACACAAATTAATGAACATAAAACATTCTCTTAAAATTTGTACTCTCCTGCTACAATCTCAGGCTTTGAGCATTGTGACATTCTTGGGGTTAGTGGTCTTGTCATTATTGATATTACAATCCTTAAGAGACCAACTGTTCCACACACCTTTGGAGTCAGGAGAAAGAGAGAAATATGGAAATAACTAGAACTAAAGTATCAATTTTCTTGACTATTTGGTTAATAAAGACAAAAGATCAGATTAGGTGATACTCAGAGATAAGAATCATGAGTATAGATGTGAACACATGTATAAGTCAGTAAACAAATATACATCAAAAACAAAACATCGTTGATACAAAGTGGCAAATTTCTAAATTTCTTCTCAATATACATAGGTCTAGTAGAAAATTCCTCATCATCTTAGGTCCACAGTGACTATATGGTTCACTTTTGACCAATCAGATTACATACCTCCACTCACCAAGGACTGGTCAAGAAACATATAATTGTGTCCCTGCAGGCTAAAACCAATCTTCTCTACAACTCTTCCACCGCTGTCAGGAAGCATCCTCTATGTGGAATCATGAGAATAGAATAAACTCAAGGACTAGGTGGCTCTTGTTGTCTGAGAGGGACTCTCTGAAAATAATATTGACTGCAGATTCAAAGAGATAGAGTATAAAGGATAGATGTGCCTGAATCTATCAGTTGCAATTTATTCTAGAAGAACATATTACTTGCTGTTTGTACTTAAACCATCTGAGTTAGAATCTTCCATTGAGGAATCTGAGGGCACTGCTATGTGACCTTATGAGATTCTCCTCTGAAAAGTCCTGATGAGTTTTTTTTTTCTACAAACACCTAATTCAAAGGCAGTTGGATCCACCTACAACACCACAAAGAACAAAATAAATTCTGAGCTCACACACACTTGACAAGACAGCAGACAAAATGCTATTAGCCAGAATGCTTCCATTTCTATGGCACTTTCTCATAAGGCAGCCAGTCAACCTAGTATGCATTCTTTTGTCTATATCCTGTTCTGGTAAAGGAGTGAGGCACACATACTCTCAAACTATATGACCCCGGGAAAATAATCACCTCTCAGAGTGTCAGATTTAGGTGTTACAATGGGCACAGGAGGTGACATCCAGTGGGGCTGGCAGACATAATGAAAAATAATGAATATCTTAGTTATGAGGACTTGTGACACAACATATTAACATTGAATACTACTGTCTGTTGGTAAGAAAAGTCTGCAAAAAGACATTTTATGTCATATTAGATACTTTGAGGATATCTCAGAAGAAGTATGGAGAAGAAAATTAAAAGTACTCTCAGATGTCCCAAACAGATCTTATTGGATAGGAATATGTGTTGTACTGAGCATTTTTTTTAAAACCTACTTACTTTATTTTATTGCTAGCTTTTCTAGAGAAGCAATGTTGTCATTTTTTCATTTGTGCCCAAAAGTTAAGATATGAATTATAGATGTCATCATAATCTCCCTAAGCAAACCCAATTCTGAGAAAGATAGCTTTATGTGGTGCATGCATGACAACAAAACACATATAAAATATTTCTCTTTAATGGCTTACAAACCAACTACTAATATGTTTTCTGATATATCTGAAAGTCCTTCAGTTCAGTATAACTGCAACAGGAGCAAATAATCATGGGACTCGCATGGCATGTGTTCCAGCAAACACGTTTGAATATTTATTATGTGCAGGTTTGAGAAAAATACAGAGCACAGTGCTTATATCATGTTATAGAGTCACTCATATGACTCATTTTCATGAAAACTATATGCTAATTAAGGAGATAAGCATAATAGTACAATAAAAGGTGTAAGACAAGAGAAGGAACATTGTATGGAGTTACTGAACAAAAAGTTCATTAGATGAGTTAAGCATCACCCTGAGATTAAATAAAAGAGGAATTCTGTACCTGTTTGGAAAATATTTGAAGAGTTTTGTGTTTGTTCAGGGACAGTAGAGAGAGGGAATTTATCCATGTGAGCCAGAAAACAATGTCAAATGGCATGGTTGAAGAACATACTATTACATAATATTTAAAATGTCAACAAAAAGGAGACACAGGTATCTCTTTAGAAATGATATTCAATAATAAATAATGTAACATCTTTTAGCTAAAAATATTTCCCTGGTGTTATGTAGGAAATATTTACAGTAAAAATTATTTTTTATCTGACATTAAAATCTTTCAGGGCAAAGCTGGAGGATAGTTCAGTCGGTAAAAGCTTGGACTCCTAACAGTGGGAGTGGGAGTGTCTCTCACTCTTTTGCCTGCTCATGGAACCCCTTTCCTCCTACTGGAGTGCCTCGTCCAATCTTGACATGAGGATTTATGACCAGTCTTACTGCATCTTTTCATGCTGTGTTTTATTGATATCACCTGGAAAGCCTGCTCTTTTCTGAAGGGAAACAAAGGAACAGTGGATTTCAGGAAGTGTGGAGGTTGGAGGAACTAGAAAGAGAGGAGGAATGGCAGGCTGTGGTCAAGACATATTGCATGAGAGAAGAACAAAGAAAAAGAAAAGAAAAAAGAAATGGCTAGTGACTTTACTAACAAAACCATCTTTCTAGCCATCATCATTTAGCTTGGAGCGAATCAAAGAGGTCTCCTTTTAACACCCACCTACCTACATGATTGGCAGGCAAGTAGTCAGACATTCACTGGGTCCAACAGCTACTCCCTTTTGCACTATGCCTGTGCCAACCTTTGTACCTAAGATGGGTATGGATATCTTGATACACTTCAGAGAAGAGCAAATGCCATCTGTCCCCCAAGATAAACCCAAAGAATTCCAGAGAAGAGACACATACACTACTCAAAGGTATATTTTGAATAGATGGAAATGAATGAATATCATAAATACACATCCTTAGTCTATTTAAAAATCATTCACTCCAGTATTGATTTATTCTAACTTTCTGTCCCTTGATCTCATTTGAGGAGTTATTCACACTTTTTACTTCCAGTGAAAAGCATATTTCAGTGAAGTAGTATAAAAGCTCTTATTTGCTCCTACTTACAGCTGAGGCATAAGCCTATTTGTAAGGGCTCTTACAAGAAGATTGTATTGAAGGTTTCCCTATGTAATCAGACATTACATGAAATTAGAAACAATAGGGGAGCAAAATCAATCAGCCTTGGCAGTGGAATTGAGATAGGAATGACTCATTCCAATGCAATGCTTGGGAAAATTAATAACAACAGAGGTAATTACTAACCTGAGAGAGGCAGACTTTTGATCACTCTCGCAGACTTTTAAACATGAAGCACACACACATCCATCACTGTAAAGCTGAATGCCTGCTTCCTACAGCCAGAATTTGACTGGCTCAGGTGTCTCTAAAATTACATTTTCTGGATCAGTGGTTCTCAGCTGAGTGTGATTCTGTCCCAAAGGGGCCATGGCAATGGTAACAAACACGTTTTGGTTGTGTAATCTTAACCATTACCATCTGCCATTAGCATCTGGTAAGTGGAAACTGGGAATGCAAGCACACAATCTACCATGCATAGTCTAGTACATACCCCCATGGCAGAATGGTCCAACCCTAATGTTAATAGTGACAAGGTTGAGAAATCCTAGCCTGAGCCCTGATTCCAATTTAGATTCATAAACTTTCTTGGACAGAGCTCAAAATTCAGGTCATTAGAGCACTCAGGAACGGAAGAGCAAGAATCAGTTCAAGATGAATAGCTCACTATCCTGCCTCCTTTGGTGAGGTATTTATTCTACACCAAGGACTTCGCAAATCCCTTCATTATTTCTTCCAGTTCTACTTGCTCTTCAGTGCAAGGCTTCTATCACAGCCACCTCTCTGCTGCCTCTAAGAGACCTCTGCTTGGAAGTACCTTGGCCTTTATAATTTCAAATATTTACTGAGCCAACTTCCACATGACAAAACATACAGCTATATAAGAATGCATGAGATTACTGGAGTAATGTGTAAAAATATCACTTCCCATGTCTAAATATTGCTCATTTATTCACAAGGTAGTCTTGTGTATAATTTGCTTTATTTTGCTCAAGGAAGATAGTGACTATTCTGCAGCACAATTAAAAGCTCAAAGTTCCTCCCAATCCATCACCAGGTACACAAAACCTGGAAAAATGTTAGCTTTCCTCTGATATCTTGGTCTTATCTCTTTTAGACATTTGTTCACTTTTCACAATTCTAGAAAACTCTGTTTTTATCATAAAAGAGAAAGATTAAGTTGAATTATACATTATCCAAATCAGCTTCTTTAGATATACACATAAATAGAGCTAAGTTTTCAACAGAAAAGCTGTTTTCCCAATCTCAGCAGTTAGTTACAACCCTAAAGCCCAGAGCACCTGAAAGCCAAGAATAGATCCCACCATGTCTTGGGGTAGATTTCCCTGTAAACCTCTGAGATTTTTCCAATTTTTTCCTTTCCTATTCCTTTAACAATATAGATTTTGGGCCAAGCATGGTGGCTCACACCTGTCATACCTAAACTGGTGATGCTTAGGCAGGGAAATCAAGAGTTCAAGGCCACGTTGGCTACATAGAAATTCTGGACCATCCAAGCACAAATATTTTTGAGAGTCTGTCTCAAAATTTTGAGCAACCAAAATGATTACACTAATTTACACTTCTGCATTAGAATTCATTCCCCTTCCACCGTATCTGTGCCAGCCCCTTCCTTATTCATGCTGGAATTTTGGCTGGCTTGACTGCGTGCAGTAACAGTGTATTTGAGTTCAGCTGTGTAGAATTACTGTTATATCCAGAAAACATCACTGTGCAGAAATCCTCCATGATGATCCTTGAGCATTGTAGACAGGGATTCCATTTTGGGTTGGATACTTCAGTCTCTTGTTCTTGACATTGTAACCAGTTACAAATGTACACATTCATCACTATCTATTGGAAAAAAGCTTTCTGATGAAGGTTGAGAGTGGTTCTAACCTGCAGGTCTAAAGTTAAGCATTGAAGGTGCAGTTTAGTACTGTGTCTCCTAAATGGGATGTCTTTATCAACCCGTCCCACATCAGCCACAGCTCAGGGATCATCGTGGAAGAGGAGGTACAAAGGACGTAAGTGCTTGAGAATGTTGTGGAGTGCTGTTTTCTGGACATGCCATGGCTGTGGTTATGCATACAAGATCAAACCAGTCAAAATTCCAGCAATATGGGGTCCCAGTTGTATTGCCAATTGATAGCTGCTACTGAGGGAGGTAAATACTTCTTCTTTTAGGGTGTGGCCACTAGTAGGCTTCCCATGCTTCAGTAGATGATCCCACACTTATGAACACACAGACAGCACTAAATGAACTGAGTAATATATATAAAAAAAGAGGACATGATGTTGGGAGGTAGATGTGTAGTGTTGGAGTGGGGAAAACATGTGTAGGTACGATTGTATTTTACTATATGCATGATGATCTCAAAGAATAAAAACAATCTAAGAAACCATATTAGTGTTCAATTGCTATGAAGAGACACCATGAACAAGGCAACTCTTAGAAGAGAAAGCAATTAGCTGGGGAACTGCTCACAGTTTAAGAGTCCATTCCCACCATCATAGGGCGTGGTCACACACATGTCACTGGAGCCACAGTGGAGAGCTACTAATCTATAGGCGAGGTAGACACACACACACACACACACACACACAGAGAGAGAGAGAGAGAGAGAGAGAGAGAGAGAGAGAGAGAGAGAGAGAGATAGAGATAGAGATAGAGAGAGAGAGACTCTGAAACAGAGAGAGACTCTGAAACAGAGAGACTGGCATGAACTTTTGAAACTTCAGAGTTTTCTCCCAGTGATGTACTTTGTCCTACAAGGCCACATTCACTTTGACAAGGCACATCCTCTAATTTTCTGCTGTTGATGGTTTCCTTTACTGCTTAAGTTTTTCTTTAATTCCGTTTCAATAGTTGGAAGCTTAATGGGGTGGGGTGTCTTCCACCTTTCAATGAATCCCCTTCCTGGTGACCAAGCATTCAAATATATGAGACTATGGAGTTTTTTCTTACAGAAACCACCACAACACCAATCAATAAAAACAAACATACGCACAACTTCCCCTGTACACAGAGAGACTTTATCTTTGTGAATGTAAAAGAAAAAGATTGCTCAATTGCTCATATTATGGGAGCTTTCTAAAAAGGTACAAAGGAGTATCAATATTCTGTTGGGGTGATGGTTCACTGTTTAAGAGCTCTTGCCTGTGAAATCACGGGGACCTGAACTGGAGTCTTTAGCACCCATGCCAAAAGATGGGGATGGTTATGTATGTCTATAACCCAAGCACTGGGAACTGGAGACCTGTGGCTACGTCATATATCAGACAGCATAGCCAAGACCTGTCTCAAGGCTACAAGGCAGATAGTGATACAAGAAGTTACCAGACTTCCTACTCTAGCTTCTGCATATATGCTTGGAACACTAGAAACCTCACATTCATGTGCAACACACACACACACAAACACACAAAAGCAGAGAGAGACAAAGTGGTGTCTTTAACTGTTGGGAATCTCTGTTTTTGTAGCAGGTTTGGCACAGAAAATTTTAGCATCCCTAAAGATTATATAATTTCCTAGTTTATTTCACCACTGTGTGAACCTCTCTCAAAACAAAGGAACCTATTGCTACTAGTTCACCCTCTGGGACACAGAAATCACAGCATATTGTATAGAGCAACTTTTTATTCCATATATTTGTTCCAGCGATTGTGATGAATCTCAGCCTGGATTTCCCAACATGCATTGTCTCTAGCTTCTCAAACATTACACACTGGAATGAGAAGCACAGCACTACAGACTCTCAGGCCTATCTCCAAATTCACACACAAAATCCCTGCCTTGTCCAAGGGCACTTTGGTGAACTGTGACCTCCTCATATTATTTGCAGTTCTCTTTGTGGAATGATTTTGTTCCTTCAGTCTTCTGTCAATGGAGTTGGTTGTTTTTCTCTTTGGCAAATGGTATAGAAGCAAAAATGATGTGTCAAAATTTTCAGTGAGTAACTTTCGGAACCATCAAGTGGTTCTTTCACGTTTGTCTATGTGACAAGTGTGCTCCCACATAGGAATGATTCCTCCATCTTTGGTTTCAGCAGAGATGAAGGGAAGCAGAGCTACAGTTAACTTCCAGCTTGTCATAAATGAGAGATAAAGCTTTGGTAGGGTGAGCTACCTGTATTGTTATTGACTTGAAACCATTTGTTACAGAAGTAGCATAGAGATTATACTAACATAATCATCTAGAAAGCTAACACTAAAGCTGCTCTAAGGCTCAGTCCTTGATTCCTTCTAATATTCCATGCTAATGAAAAGATGTTCAGCTACATTAAACTACAAGAAGACTCTCATCCTACATTTCAGCAGGTAGCCCTGGTTTTATGTACTTTTACTTAGTTTAGGATTCTAGAATCAATTAGAGATGACCTTAACATCACCCATATTATAGATCAGTTAAACTTTGGGGTAATTAAACATAGAGTTTCTCAGTAAAACCTAGCACAAACATAAAGACTTTCCTTCAATTTGTATATTCCACTCAGAAGAAAGTATGTCTTATCATACAAGGTTGTAAAATTGGTAAATTGTTTACATCAAAAATAAAATAAACAAAAAGAAATATAAAATTTAGTGGGTAGCAAGCATAAAAAATAAGTCACAATGATGCAGAGACAGAAAGAAATGAAAAAAGAAAACTGAAATCCTCTAAACCCTGCCTGTAATTATAAACAACATTTAGGTGTGTACATTGACTTCATTATTTTCTACTTAACGAGTTTTGAAATAAACTAAGAACATTCTGATGATGACTTTATTTAACACTGTAATTTCAGGAACTGTCAGGAACAGAGAGCTCTATTGGGGTAAATGAAGATATGCTTGGATTTTCTTAATTGCTTCTGTGCTGTGGCTGCCAGCTCATTGTTCAGCTGTGCGACAAACGGTCCTAAGTGCCATCAGAGAGTCTCAGGGAAGACTGGTTACTACACAGTTTGTCCATCTTGTCACTGTGTGCTTGATAGCTGTAGCAGCCAAAAGGAAATCAAAGTTGGTCCTGGAGTGAAGGAGCAGGGGACAGGGTGGCAGTGACTGTCAAAATGCAGGTGGTCTTTCATTGCTGCCTGTTAGCTCTTTCTGAATGTGGTCCTTCCCACGGATGAAATGTTGGCTTGCAGGGAAAGATCAACTACTTTGATTCTCTGCATCAGTCCTTAATACCATGTCTGACACACAGAAAAATCTCAATAAATGTTTGCAGAACGGGTCATTCAATGAAAGAACAAATACCTCCCCCTATCCTTATCAACAGCTATTTCATGTACCGTTTGTCAGAACACAGAATAAACAACCATTGACAATACAATTCTATTCAAGTCTCACACTCTGGATGGGTCTGTCTACCTTTAGCCTTCACCAACCACGTTGTCCCTCCCACATTCACAATCTGCCATGTTCTCTATCTCAGAAGGGCTTACTGGGTCCTATAAAGCATGAGTCTGTCTGCATCAGCTTTCAATTCTCCTTACAGCTTAGCAAGACATTTTGTTCTCACTAGGAATTCTGTGTAGTTATTTTTTTAAAGGTTTTATTTGTTATGTATACAGTGTTCTGCCTGCATGTACATCTGCAGGCCAGAAGAGAGCACCAGATATCACAGATGGTTGTGAGCCACCATGTAGTTGCTGGGACTTGAACTCAGGACCTCTGGAAGAGCAGTCAGTGCTCTTAACCTCTGAACCATCTCTCCAGCCCCTGTGTATTTTTTAGATGTGTATGTTGTGGGGTATATGTGTATGCATGCGTGCTTATATGTGTATGTGATTGCACATGTCAATGTCAGGAATCTTCCTTGGTTACTTTCCCCTCATTTATTGAGGTAGAATTGGACACTTGAACACAGCCTGACGACATGGACTAGTCTAGCTATCAGCTTACTTCAGGGATGCCCTGTCTCTGCCTTCCCAGCACTGAAGTTATATCTGGGCCAGCAAGTCCACTTCTTACGTAAGTGGGTTCTGGGGCTATGAGCTCTACTCCCAATGACTGCTGCTTATATAACAAGGGCTTTACTCATTAAACAAATTTCACCAGACTCAATATATTTAAATTTTAAATCAATATTTTACACTATTAGTGTGTTGTATCTCAGAAGGTTTTGTTACTTATGAGAAAAGTGGGAGAGGAACAGAAAATGTCTCCATAGAATGAGTGATTGGAGGAGGTACTGCAAATGCAAAGGTGAGGGAGGTACATTCTGCCATCTTTCCGGATGAATGAAGTCTTTGGTCTTGGGTCACAGCCTGGCTGTTGTGTGTGATATTCAACCATAAAGGAAATGGTAATGTTGTCCGGAGGGTAAACATTGGTTCTTGAAAAAGACTGGTGAAAACTTCTCAGATAGTACAGTACTGTGGCCCTCTGTATTGCCACAATGCATAAACAGACACAGTTTATCTATGGCATCAGTGTTTTCTGAGTGGGGTGAACAGTAAAAAAATAACTATAAAGACTCCTTGGTGGAAAAGTCTTACAGTTGTTCACTTATAACATGCTTCCGACTGAAAGGAAAATGGTTTTATATATATATATGTATATATATATATACATATATATATATATATAGTGGCATAAGTATACATATAGGTCTGTTGGCACAGACAGACTTGCTTAACAACCTGTCTGGTTTTGTTAACAGGACTTTGTGGGAGAAATACAGACATGGGATTCATTTTGAGATATTCTTTTCTTAAGTAAATTAAATAGTAGGCAATCCCATTGTTATCCCAATTAAAAAGAAACCATTAAAATTTGTTGTTTTTATAAAAAAATCCTAAAGTCTGAGAATCCTAATTTTAAGCAATGTCAACTGTTCCCATATAGAAAATGAGTTTTATCAAATATTAAACAAAGTGCTTGATCTTAGAGAAAGGGAAGAGTATTGTCTTAGGCCCAGAGTTAATTTCAGGAAGAGACCAGGGTTCTGTAACACTCATGGCAGAGAGAGGTTAGTCACACTCTGCATTTCCTGCTAAGGAACATCAAATCCCTTGGTTGTTGGCTTGATTTACTGACTTATAAAGACTATGCAAACTAAACTCCCATGTCTTTTTCCCCTCAGTATGCTAATATGCTAAGGCATATTATATTCATATATTATTTCCAAACACATGCTTGTTCTACGTGCATATATTTTTAAATGTATATGCAAAGCTGTATTGCTTATCTTACTTTCTACTCTTCTTTGTTTCTGCTGGTTCATGTCCCAATGAGAGTCCTCAATGACATATCCAGCACCATTACAGAAGTGGAGACCCAGGCATTCTAGCTCCTCAGTAGCCCAAACATGATGGTGATGAAACTTTTAAAAAGATTTTATTGTTACTTTGTTTGTGTGTATATATTTATGTCTATGTAGGGGTATCTGTATGTGAGAAAAGAACATTAGATTCCATGACATTGGAGTTAGAAGCACTTTTAAGTTGTCCTATATAATTGCTGGCAATGGAATTCCAGTCCTCTGTGAGAGTGGTACCTGTTATCTTCTAATATCCATCACATTTATCATTAGTAACCTCAGGACAAAACCCATGGTCTCTATTGCCATTTCTTTTAAACAATTCTTAGTAGCTTTATTCAGTTATAGTTCATGGGTCATAAGGTTTTACTTAAGTATAAGTTCAGGGATTTGTAGAAATTTACACAACCATTACCACTCTCCAGTTATAGTTATTTCTTTTCTTAAGTGTGGTAGGGCCATCATGATTCTCTATGTACTTATATCTATATCCCCTCTGTCACTATAGATTTACTTTATCTAGATTGCATTCTGTAACTTTTTAGTTTCATTGCTATTTCCTATTAAAATAACAATTTTGTATGACTATTATTATTTGTGTTTGCATGTGTATATATGTCTATGTACACACCTGTATGTATGTACATGGATGAACATATACATGCAGATGTTGAGGGCATATAAAGGCCAGAAGAACTTTCTACCTTTATGTAATTTTCAGGGGTTAAATTCAGGTCATCATGTTTTTGCAGCAAGTACCTTTACCTTCTGAGTCATCTTGCCAGATGCCCACTGCCATCATTTTCTTTTCCTTTGTAAGAAGTATTTATTAATTTTTGTTTTTATATGTATGGGTGCTTTGTCTGCATGTGCATAAGTATGTACATGCCTGGTACACCCAGAAGTTAGAGGAGGGTGTCAGACCCTCTGGAGCTAAAGTTACATATGACTGTAAGCTACCACATGGGTGCTAGGAACAAATCTGAATCCTCTGCAAGAGCATCAAGTGTACTTAATACCCTTAACTGAGCCATTCCAGCCTCAACCCATTACCATTTTCTAATAATCAGTTTTAAATTTGCTAATCTCTATTTGTTTTCTCTTTTGCTGATGTTGGAAGATATTTTCTGAGTTTAGTTTGCCAGTGACTGCTCACAACACAAGGGTGAGGATAATGACCTACTATATCCTTTGATATTTCCAACATTACCTGGACATGGTGAATGCTGTGCTGATTTGTCAACAAAGACTTTTACATTTCCTTGGGTAGAAGCCCTATCACCCAGCTTTCCCCTGGATGGCAGAAATTCAGATTCTGACAAAGTCAACATTGACAGATTTGGAGGACTTAAAGATCCTGAGTTCTCTGACCTGCACATGAAGCCTCCAAAAGGGTCTTGGAATTCTAGTTTAAAGTAAGTACCAGTATGGATAACGGGATGCTTAAGAGTGAAAAAAGGAGGGGTTCCACCATCCAGGGCAGCTAGAAGATACCCAAATGCCCATCCTGTGCTCCATAGCCCAGGGCAGGAGCCTCTATGATGGACAAATATGTGATGGAGAGGTGGGAAAGATAGAGTACATGGTGGAGAGGTGGGAAAGAGAATCAGTGTGGTTTGTGTGCTGGGAGAGAGGTGGAACTGGAGACACAATGGCAGCAGTTAAGAACAGGGCCTTTATGAGGAGTCTGAGCAGCCATATTGACATCCGGGGGACAAACTGATCTGAGTGGCCTGTGGGGCTGCCATCTGAGGCCATGATGATGACTGGGCCCATGCTCCCACCAGGGGCATTGTCTGGGTCTATGGTCTTATTGCAGCTGAAGTCTGTGTTGTTGTGTGAGGCCTGCGTTACCCTAAAGGCCATGCAGATGTCTGTGGTCTGGGCTGCTACCTGAAGCCTTCTTGTCTGAGCACCATACTGAGCTGACCCCATCCATCCCTTGCTGACCTGCTGTGCTAGCAGTAACACAGTCATGGGAGAGGCCCTGGCTCTCACTAGGGGCAGGAGAGGCCCATCAGAGACCTGGACTGACCAACTCAGCTAGGATCCAGGCCCACACCCAGGGCTTTGAGTTGAACCACCCCAACATTCACCCTTTATATGACCTGCTGGATACATGAAGAGACTGGCCCTGCAGAACCATAGTTACAGGATCGCTGGGACCCTGGGCAACAGCAGCATATCCAAGAGGAGTCTCGGTGAAGGTCCAGTATTGATGGTTTAGGAGAAACCAGAGATCTTGAACCAGACCAATGACTCATTGCAATGAACATTTACAAATAAAGCTGTTTGGGTAAAAGGATATACTGTGTGGCACACAGCTCCCAATGCCTTTACAGTAAACGAATATGTGATGCAGAGGTGAAGAAAAATGGAGGGAGGTAGTGGCACAAATACAGCAGAACTGGAGACACAGCAGCTGTGACTGCTTTGAGAGAAGGCTGTGACTGATAGAGGAGCAGGTCATTATTCAGACACCTTGATGAGATCTTTGTTTGTTTACATTTTAATTTTTTATTTTCTTTTAGAGGAGAGGGCAGTTATGAAATGACTGGGAAATGAATGGGATTGGAGTGCATGATGTGAAATCCCCAAAGAATCAAAAAGTAATTACACTAAAAAAAAAGAAAAAATAGGAAGAGGAGAAAGAAAACATGAGGGGTCTGGTCAACAACCACAGAGTAGAAACTCTGAACCCACCATCTTCTGTGAGGGAACCAGAGAACTCCCAATATTGTTTGCAAAGCCAAGCACCAGAGGACCTTTAGAGGACAATTTCCCATGTGTCTTACCTTGTTATGAAAAGATGGACAGATCTATACGCTAAAGATAGTTTGATTTAATATAAATCCATCTGATCTTGTTTGTTATCAACAGCCCTGCCAATCACTGGGAAAGGAGATGAAGCTTAAGTCTTGCCAGTTACTTTAGAATAGTGTATTTCTTAGTACTTGCTGCTGGAATAAAGATGTTCCTCAACACACTGATTTCCTTTCTGTTATGTATATTATTTAGCAATAGGCTGTTATTTTTTAAAGAAACTTTCACACTGTTTTCCACACAGCCTAGCCCTTGGAGTTTACAAATTTTAGGAAAGAGAAGAAAGCAAACAAAAAACAAACAAACAAACAAACAGGTAACTACAAGCACTTAGGAGACTTTCTCAGTGTTAATCAATCCACAAAGTGACTTCCTAGGGTCACACAGATGGGGACAGAGTAAGAATTAAAGCTAATAGTCACCCCACTGCAAGTCTTCTGTTCCTTCTATACCTCTGTGCCTAAAGTACAAGACTGGGAGGAACTATGCAGTTCACTGAAGGAGCTATTATTCAATCATCAAGGAGCCATTTAGGTACATTATGCTCAATTTTTACATTCCCATGTGACATATAAACTGATAGACAGCTGTATCCTGTATTCAAATTGTTAATTTTCATTTAATATATTACTTAAAATGCTTTTTATCGCTACTCTAAGGGAAAATGTGGTATTTTCATAAGCAAGAGGCAAACTGTTGATCTATTTTCACAATAATCCTATTAATACACAGCCACAATAATGCTATTTACCACAAAATGTATACTCAGTGAGTCAGCAACATGGTTCACTGGGTAAAGTTGCTTGTGGCCAAGCATGGAACCCCGAATTCAATTTTCAAGACACACATTGTAGAGGGAGAAAACTGACTCTTGTATGTGTTCTTTGGCACATGTGTGGACATCCTCTATACCAGCAAACAGATAAATAACACAATGAAAATAAAGCATCATTTTAAAAATTCTAGTAGTTGGGACTAAAGAGATGGTTCAGCAGTTAAGAGCACCAGTTACTCTTTCAAAGGAAGAGTACCCAGCACACAAATGGCAGCTCACAATTGTCTGTAACTCCAGTTCTCTGAGATCCAATGCAGTCTTCTGGCCTCTAAAGACACTGCAATATGTGGAGACCAGAGATATATGCAAGCAAAATGCCCACAGTTCTAAAATAAAAAAGAATAAATAAATAAAAGTATTAAAATTATACTGAACTACCATTACCTTTAGAAATAATATCCAGGCTGCTAAATTTGAATTTTAGATAATTTATTTTACAAGTAGTCACCATCATTATTTTTATGTATACATACACACACACACACACACACACATATATATATATATATGTATGTATACATAAACCATGTGTGTGAGACTACCCACAATAGCCAGCCAGAAGAGGAAGCTAGATTCATTAAAGCTAGAGTTATAGTAGTTGTGAGTTACTGGATACTGAATTCCAGTCTTCTACAAGGACAGCAAAAATTGCTGAGGCAACTCTTGAGACCAAGAAACAATTTCCCAAACAGAAGCTTATCCAGACATTACATATGATAGACTGTAAAATGATATGGTGTTTGTTCAATTAAAGTCTACTCAATAGCCTATATTTCACTGTGAAATCTAGCCACAAGCTGCAGAAAAAGTTTAAACTAAGCCTGCTTTTTCTTTCAATTTGTTAAAGTAGAGATTAGCAAATCTTACAGATATTCCAGTATTTAACCAATGTCTCTCAATGCAGAAACTAAGAGTTAGATGGAAGAAAATAACTTACTTATGATGTGATTTAGTATTTTGAAAAATCCGTTCAGTGTTTAATGTAAAATCATTCCATATTACCATCACCTTGTATACAAGCAGATGGCCTGTTTTCCTCACCCTCTAGGAAATTTTCATCTACAGGCCAAAGAGAAGCAAAATATCTCAACTCTACTTAGGCAGTGACTGAAATCCATCTCAAACTGGAAGGCTCCATGAAACTTCAGTTTCTATTCCTTGACAAAATATGAATAGTTGATTACATGTCCCTTAAGCACATTAGTTTATAAAAGAAGAGATCTGTGTGAGACAACATTATTATTCTAATCTCAGATTTGAGATTGTTGTAAGAAATAACATGAGATTGTTACAGTAATTTTTGTAAATCTTATAATTGACTTTTTATGAATTTGGTCCATCTCTACCCAAGAGACAATATAACTTTGGGGTTGTAACCACATTCCTTCTTTTGGAGATGTTTAAGATAAATGGCTAGATTCTGGGAAGTCATTAATTAAAAGTCATGGATTATGAGAGTCTTTTTGATGCTTCTCAAACTGCTGCTCACCTGTCGCCTCTCCTGAGGTCCATAGATAGGCCTGTAGGATTGGAGTGCTAATGCATTTTTTTTTATTGAGAAAATGTCAGGACTGGCCTGAATCTTCTTGAAGACTGCCTCTATTTCTGCTCAGACACAGAAAAGCACAATTTCAGCACAAACTATAGAACACTTAGACTGTCCATAAGTCCTTGGAAATCCTCTCTAAGTGAATACATATGGTTGAGAAAAGGGTCCCCAGAAATTACATGGAAGGTGCTTTGCTAATTGCTGGATGAGTCTGTTCCATCTGTGATGATGGTGTGGAAGCCCCTTCTACTGCAGAACATTTCTCCATCTGAGCAGATCCTCTCTCTTGCTCCTTGCATCTCCCTCCTGCTCCCCCCCACCCTCCTTTCCTTCCATTTTACATTTCTTTCTCCTCTCTGAATTCACCAGCTCCAAGTTCAACCATAGCCCCTCTTCTTTATTCCCTTGATGTGGCAATGAACTGAGGTTGGTCAGAGGGTGCCATCAATCATGTGGTCGAAATCAGGTTGTGAGGACAATGGTGATTATAGCAAGTATCCTTCCCTTTGACTCAGTTTATTTTCTGCACTCTGGTGTTGGCAAACTACTTTCTCTTTTAGAGTCTCTATCTTAGTAGTATAAGCAATGGAAAATAATAGACTTTCTTATTCTGCAATGTTCTTTTATTTCCTTCCTTCCTTTCCTTTATATTTTCCACTTTTTTCATTCTACCATCTGTATCCCCCTTTGTTTTCATTTTGAAGAGCCAGCCCTGGCTTTGGTTTGTGAAGGGCAACCCTGAAAATAAGCTCTGTTACCCTGAATGAGGCTTTTATAGACTGTATAGATAATTGTAACAGGAGTCTAATGTTTTCTACCAAGGCCAAAAATAAATACTTTAGCTTTGCTGGCAACAGAAGATCTGTGTCACAAGTGCTACAAAGTAGTCATGAGTATGGCTGTAATCCAATGAAGTATGAAAACAGTGAAATGTGAATTTCATGGCACTTTAGGCACCATGAACTACATTTTTTGTTTTTGTTTTTGTACTGTGGGATAAAGCTCCTGTACACTGTAAAGATTTGTCACTCATATTGGTTTAATAAAATGCTGATTGGCCAGTAGCCAGGCAGGAAGAATAGGCAGGGTAACCAGACTAGCAGAATTCTGAAAAGAAGAAAGGCAGAGATGCTGTCACAAGCCAGATGCAAAGGAAACAAGGTGAGAATTCCTTCCTGAGAAAAGGTACCAAGCCATATGGCTAAACATAACTAAGAATTATGAGTTAATTTAAGTTGTAAGAGCTAGTTAATAATAAGCCTGAGCTAATAGGCCAAAAAGTTTATAATTATATAAGTTTCTGAGTGTTCCTTTGGGACTTAATGGTTGTGGGACCAGGTGGGACTGAAACTTCTCTCTACAGTTTTTTGTTGTTTTTCCTTTAGTTTCTGCCAACTTTTCCCAAAAGAACAGTGATCTGAATATTTTCTTGGATTTGCTGAGTCTGCCCATATATATTACCATACTTTGCTGACTTTAGGCCAGTTTATTTGATTTTCTTAAAAAGTGTTCTTTGTGGGACCTCCCATCTATACACATGTTGAACTTAGCCTTGAGCCTAGGCTGTATGGTAGAAGCTAATTTAGGCAAGTTTCTGAAGTCCCTACATCTACCAGCAAAATGAAATAAAATGGTATTGAGAAAATCTTTCTTGGATTTAAGCTATAAATGGGGCACTTTGCAATTGATCACAGACAGGAAAAAGCACAAAATCAATACCATGAGAGAATCTTAAATAATCATTACCTCCTTTGAGATCTTCTATATGAACCTCTGCTCAGCAAAAGAGACCCAAACACCACGCTGAGAGTGAAGATATACCTCCATGTCCTTCATCCTTCCATATTTCATTCTCTCTGCTGATTTGAAATAGCTCTCTGCTTTGGGTAATGCTCTTGCATACTGTAAAAAATTGCCACTCATATTGGTTTAATAAATGCTGATTGGTCAGTAGCCAACCAGAAAGTATAGGTGGAGCAAGAAGACAAAGAGAATTCTGGGAAAAGTAAAGGCAGAGACACAGTTACTAGCAGATGTAGATGAGGCAAAATGAGAATGCCTTAAGTAAGAAAAGGAACCAATTCACATGGCTAACCATAGATAAGAATTATAAGTTAATTTAAGTTGTAAGAGCTAGGTCATAATAAGCCTGAGCTAATATACCAAGCAGTTTGTAATTAATATAAACCTCTGTGTGTTTCATTGGAACTGAATGGCTACAGGATCAGGTGCAAAAGAAACTTCTGTCTACAGCTCTCTTTGATTTTTTAAAAAGTCTTTGCAAAGTTGGGTCATTTCTTTTTCTTTTTCTTTTTCCTTTAGTAAGCTTCTCTCGGTCCCTACATTCTATGTAAGTGATTCACTCTGCTTATGATATTCTTCACTGTGGCTAATCCTTTACTGCACTTATATCTCAACTACAATATCATCTGCTGAGCGAGATTATCTCTACCCATGCAGGCAACACTCATACCTACCTTCATGCTGTGTCTCAGTATTGGTTCCTCTCAAACATATTAGGATGTCTAAGACCTTGTCTGTTTTCTTGTTTGTTGTCTCCACAGTCCACCACTACTATAAACACATAGTAGTTGCTTAGTGAACTCTGAGCAAAATAAATATTGAAAAAAATGAATAAAATTTGGCTTCAGGAGTATCACAACTTACATCTAAATTCTAGCACCTTAGCTACTCACTTTTTGGGAAAAAAATACCATCTTAGGCTTGTTAGTTTTAATCTGCAAATTGAAAATAATTTATTTTATAATATTGTTGTAAGTATAAAATGATATTAGCACAATAACACATTTAATGTAGTTAGTATTCTGGTTGGTACATAGTAACAATGTTTGTCAATTCATCCATCCCTCTACCTACCATACATAAACAAATCTATCAGTCATTATCAATAATCTTTATTATTAATGAATTTCTCAGAAACCTTACAATGAATGAGTTTATATTTAAAAACCCTACAAAAACTTATAAGATCATTTATTTTTCATTGACAACACGGTTTTATTTGCTTAAACACAAGCATAAATAAACTAAATCACCAAAACCTGAATATTTCTAAATGTTCACTTTCCCACCATGTCATTGATGTTGGCCTATATACAGACAAACCTCTTCTGTGGGATGCTTTTTTCTATGGTACAACCAAATTCTGAGCTGCTGTGCGCATCCAGAAATATTTTGTACATGAAGAATGCCAACACTTAGCCCATGAATACCAGCGAGGGGAAATTAGTCATTTTTTAATTAAAAACATATGTCAGACTCTACTTTTACTGTTGGTTGGAATCTGCTAAACCAAGGTTGTGGAAATAAAAGCATGATTCTTTCACTGAGAAGTAGAGGAAGATACAAGAAGTTAATTGTTACAAGTATCCACTGTGTGGACTTGGACTGTGAATCCTTAAATGCATTGATTGCTAATTGCTACTACATGGTGATTAGATTATACTTTCCATGTTTTCAAAATGGACTTGATTTAGCAGACCTTAAAGAATGACCTGAATCAAGCAAAGGTGTAGGGGTTACATTATGAGAGTTTGGTGAAAACACATGCATACATAGAAGCATAAACTCAAGATTTGCTTTAAAAAAACCCCACTGTTCTGTGCTCCCTAAGATACATAAGATAATATATGTATCACTAGACCTGACTTTTCCTTATACCAAATAGTTGGTAATGAAGAAATTGATGCCTTCTGAAATTGGGACATTCTGAAACATCAGGTAGAGTTTTAAGATTTATGGTGGGGAGTAATGTGTGAATGATCATTTTCCATGCATGTGACCCTTTTCTGAAGGATTCATTATGGTTTTCTAAACTTTTCATAGATTCCAGCAGTTGTAGTTTGAGAATAAAACAATAAATAAGCAATATCCTTGTAAAGATCACAATGTATTTACATGGCTAACTTAATTTTTTTGCTTGGTTTTTCTTTAACTATGTTTCCATGGACAGACTGAGGGCAAGCTATCAAGTTTTTGAGATCTCGTTTTATTTAAATTTTTTTAAAAAACAATCTCTTCTCATTTACATACCAATTCCATTTCCTTCTCCCTCCCCTCCTCACACTTCCTCCATCTTTTCCCACCGTACTCACCACCTACTCAGAAAGGGTAAGGTTTTCCATGGAGAGCCAACAAAGTCTGGCACTTCGCTTTGAGGCAGGACCAATGCCCGCCTGTCCCCTCCCCAATATCTTGGCTGAGCAAGGTTTTCCTCCAATGAATGGACTCCAAAAAGCCAGTTCAAGTGCTAGGGATAAATCTTCGTCACACTGCTAATGGCCCTACAAACTGCCCAAGCCACCATGCAATTGCCACCCACATTCAGAGGGCTTAGTTTGGTCCTCTGCAGGTTTTCCCCTTCCTCTCCCCTCCCCTGTCAGTCCTAAGTCAATGAGCTCCCTTTAACTCAGGTTAACTGGTGCAGGACAATTCTATATTCTGTCAAGTATATTTTAAATAAATGCTGATTGGCCGGTAGCCAGGCAGGAAGTATAGGCGTGGAAACCAGACATGAAGTAGAGGTGGGGCAATGAGGACAGGAGTATTCTGGGAAGAAGGAAGCTCTTTCCAAAGTCCTTCCCAGATCACAGAAGAAACAAGATGTGACCTACCCCACCAAAAAAGGTACCGAGCTATGTAGCTAACATATACTAGAATAATGGGCTGGCATGTTATAAGAGCTAATCGAAGCATGAGCTAATGAGCCAATCAGTTTATCATTAATATAGTCCTCAGTGTGATTTTCTTTGGGATTTATTGGCTATGGGAACTGGGCAGGACAGAAACCCCAAAGAGAAGGCCCTCATGTTACAGTCAACTGTTTCTGTGAGTATCTCCGTCATGGTCTTGACTTATTACATTTCTGTCTCTTTGATTGGACTCTGGGAGCTCAGCCCATTGCTAGCTGTGAATCTCTGCATCTGCTACCTTCAGTTACTGGATGAAGTTTCTATGATGACAATTAAGGTAGTCATCAATCTCATTACAGGGGAAGTCCAGTTCAAGCACCCTCTCCACTATTGCTTAGGATCTTAGCTGGGGTCATCCTTATAGATTCCTCGAAATTTCCCTAGTGCCAGGTTTCTTTCTAGCCTCCTAATGCTCCCTCAATCAAGATATCTCTTTCCTTGTTCTCTCCCTCTATCCTTTTTCCATCTTGGCCATTCCATTCTCTCATCTTCTCCTCCCCACTTCCCTTCCCTTCCCATCCTCCCTTTTTCTCTCCTCCCATGCTCCCAAATTTCTCAGGAGATCTTGTCTATTTCTTCTTTCCATGGGGATCCATGTATGTATATCTTAGGGTTTTTCTTGTTACCTAAGCTATCATTTCTTTTCCTTGTTTATTTAATGTACTTATTTATGTTTTGAGACAGAATTTCCTTATGTAGCTCAGTTGGATCTTGAACTTGCAATCCACCTCCCTCACCTTCTGTAGTGTTGGTATTATAGGTGTGTGTCATCACACCTGGTTGTATATTTTGGAATTTCTCTAGTTTTTCACTAACTTCTCCACAGTTTGTGTTACAGCTGAGTCTGTACATAGATGCATAAATAAAGAATGAATATCAGGCAACATCATCAAGTTAACAGAATGCTAAAATAAGACCACCAATCTGATTGTATAACACCTGAGCACTTCTGCTTCAAGATGCAGTCTAGAAAGAGGCTTCCTCCTTTCTTAATATTTCTGCTAACAATCCTTACCAATGGAGTTGGCAAGTTAGAAGCCACAACCTTATTGGGGTGTACAACTCATTGATTCTATGACAGGATTTACTTGAGTAGCACTGCCTTTTTATATTTTTACATGGATTAAAATAAGGTAAAACAGATGGGAGGTGTTTACTTTTAAATGTCCTGTCCATGCTGATCATGGTGGTAACA
>JAQHUG010000007.1:4284769-4295280 GCA_028555095.1 Dicrostonyx torquatus
ATAGCTGCCTTCCACTTCCTAAATATCACAGCCAGAATTATCTTAGAGAAATGAGCTCTAGGCCATGTGGTGGTGGCGCCTGCCTTTAATCCCAGCACTCTGGAGGCAAAGTCAGGCAGATCTCTGTGAATTCGAGACCAGCCTGGTCTACAAAGTGAGTTCTAGGACAGCCAGGGCTGTTACACATGGAAACACTGCCTCAAAAAGCCAATAAATAAATAAATAAATAAATAAATAAATAAATGAGCACCAGTTGCACATTGCAGAGATGCACATTGTCATTGTGGAAAACACATGCTTTAAGTACGACCAAAGTGACCAGGCAAATTGTTGCTTCTCCTTCAGTAAAATCTTTCATTTCTATTATTCTTGATTGGTATCAGAAGTCATATGCCAAATGTAAAGGCTATTTTATCTTATTTTTTAAATTTTGTAACAACCCCAAGAGGTTGACTTACAGCATCCATATAGCTAAGAAACTCATTAGACATCTTGGATAAATTCCAATAGCTGTGTACAATTATTTTCTGACCTGTAGATGAATCTGGAAGAGGACATTCACCTGCCAACTCCTGCCTTAATAAGCACAGCAAAATGCTGGAGTCAACAACACAAGCTGTAAATGTGCACGGCAGCTAATTTTTAATTGGCACTTTCTCCTGCACCTGCCATCACAGTTTCACACATTTATCAACACACTGAAAATGCTTACCCAGTATTTTCAACCTTGTTCATTTCACGTGCTATCAACACTCCTCAGATCAATGTCCCATGAACACTCACAGGTACTTGGTTGAGGAAACAGTCACTGTAGAGTCTAGTAGCTGGAAGAGATCTCGGGATTAGCTTTTAACTCCTTTGTTCTAAAAATTAAATCTCTACAGTTAGAAGACTGGCAGTGGATTCTTAAACTCTAAAGAGTTCAAGAAAGTCCTAGAAGGAGATGGCCTACTATGAAAGTCATGTAGCATGAGCATGGATAAAACATTCTGGGGAGACAAAGAGCTTACATCCAGAGCTAGAATTCCCAGTCCTGAGTGGAGCAGTGTCCAGACATCCAATTTAAGTCCACCTAGAACATGAGAAGATGACTCATTTTTTTTTTATCGGTAAGTAGTTCTCTTCAAATGTAACTGACCATATTCCAATGACTCTTTCCTTCATAGGAAATCTAGGAAGACAGACAGACAGACACAGAGTGAGATAGACAACACCGTGTAAAACCAGGGGAAGAAAATGGCATGATGCTGACACGAGCTAATGAATGTCTAGGGTTTACAGTAACCAATAAAAGCCAGGAAGAAGCATGTAAGAATTTTTTCTTGTAGCTTTCCAAGGAAGCCTGGCCATGACAATACTTGATTTTTTGCTTCAAGGCCAAGACTTGTAAATGAAAGCATTCATGTTGTTTTAAATTGACTAATCTGTAGAAATCTGTGATTAATAGTGCTAGGAGATGATGAACACTTTATAAGTTGTAATTATAATTCTATTTCTGTAACAAATACATGTTGCAGACAACATTTAAAGAGAAAAGTTCAGATCTATTTATTATTTGGGGTGTATAAGTCTAGGAGTATGTAATATAGTTAAACTATCCATCTCTAGCTAAAGATGTGAAAAATAGGAGCAGATGTACCTTCCAGAGTATTTGTCCAAGAACATAAAGCCTTTACACTAGGCCCACCTTGAAGTTTCTACCAATCCATAGGTGTGTGTGTTTATTACCTATACTTTTACACACACACACACACACACACACACACACACATCTCACTAATATCACTACCACCCTCAAACACCCTCAAAATTGGGCCTCTAACACATGGGCCTTTAGAGGATAGCTTATGTCCAAACTCTAGTACATACTCTCCAAATTTCTGATGAGAAATGATGATGGCAATGATGTCCATAGCATCCCCTTTGCTATGAGCCAGATAACATGCTCAGCCCTTTACATGGATTGTTCCATTTGAGGGGCAGCTTTGATTGTTACTCACTGCCCAAGCAACTTTAACTAGTATCTGAGACAAAGTTTGAAAGCTTTCATCCATGCACACATGCTCTTCAATGTCACTACACTGCCCTCAAGGGTGACAGCCAAACCCACCTCTCCTAGAATCAAGTGTGCACTTTTTCAACAACTCTGGCTCTTCCTGCATCTTGAAAGAGAATCTGTAATACTGAAACAAATGATCAGCTGTCAATGCTTCTGCAACAGAAAACAGAACTGAACTGATGTGGGATTTTCCTCTGTATGCTGTGATTACCCTTAATGAATAAAGAACTGCTTTGAGCCTATAGCAGAGCAAGGTGTGGTAGAGCAGAGCTAGGTGGGGAGGACTAGACTTAATGCTGGGAGGAAAGAAAGGCAGATTCAGACAGGAGCCAGACAGAACTTTACCCAGTAAGTCACTGCCATGTGGCGATACACAGATTAATAGAAATGGGTTATATTAATATGTAAGAGTTAGCCAATAAGAAGCTAGAGCTAATGGACCAAGTAGGGATTTAATTAATACAGTTTCTGTGTCGTTATTTTGATGCTAAGCTGCCCCTTCCCCACAACACAGAACTGCAGCCTGTAGTCAACCACTAGATAATATTAATTTAATAAATATCATTAGTGTGTTTTCCTTATCTGTTATCAATAACAATATCTGTTATCAATAAAAATAATGGTTTTGTATTTTGAATCCAATGGAATCATGGCATCTTACAAGTGAGAAGCTGGAGGATATAAATGAAGAAGCATTGTCTGTGATTTTTAAAAAGCAAGTTAAGCAGAGACTTTGCATTTGGATTGGTTGCTCACCATTCTAATGTTCCTTATAGACCATTTCTCATCCACCTATATATTCTTCATTTGATGTATCTATCCACTCATTCATTGATACATCCATGTATCTATACCATTCATTAACTCATGTGTCCATCCATAGATCCACCTACCTATTATGTATCTGTCCATTTAAGAATCCACCTAACATTTACTCACTAATGTGAATATACTAGTAAGGATAATTATTCCATCATAATACTGGAAGAAATTCTGTCACTACACCCAGCAACTCAATACGTAGCTATATATCAGGTGTTAGGAATAAATGGAAAGATGAATCTGAGTGTGTGGTTGGCCTTCAAAAGTAATCTCCAATGTAACAATTTCATGTTTTCATTTAGAGTCCAGAACTCATATTTACCTGCATCTTAGTTTTCAGAAATAAGATGCTCAGTATCTGGAAAAAGGAGTTATTTTAAAAAATACCAAAGAATAATCAGTATGCTGGGTTCTGTTTACATGATGTCAGAAGTCATCATGGTTCTTGGGTTTTTTGTTGTTGTTTGCTATGGTTCTTTTGTTATTTAGTCCACTTAGTTACTGCTCTGCTTTCAATCAGGATCAGTTTTAGAGCATCTAATAAATAAAGGAACAGATAAGCATTGTTATGTGGAAAAACATGGCATATGGTCACATTCAATAACAATATTTTCTTTCTTTAGTCTTTTCCATCTCCTCCCAGCTGCACAGGAACGTAGTCATACTGGACTATGGTGGCCATGGTGAAGTTCTTCTGGGAGTCACTCAGATCTTGGTTCAACTGATGACTGTAGGCAGAGTACTTCATGTTTCTGTTTCCTCAGTTGTAGAGTGGATTTATTGAGAATTCTGGTCCCGTGGGGTCACAAATATCAAGAATATTCAGCTTTCCTCATCTTCATTGGCTTTGTTAAAGAGGACAAGCTCTCTGCCATTTGAAGATTCACCCGTGTCTTTATACTCAGAGAAAAGGTTGGGAACTTGAGACATGTAAAATATTAGACTAACCATTTTGCCCCTGTCTAACTCTCAGTGGAGTGTCTTATTAGAGGCCCTGGTTTATAAAGGCCTGCCATCCTGACCTTCATGGCATGCTAGATATGACCTTCACCCCAGTATCATCTACACATTACCAGTGACTGTGGTCAGGCTATTAAAAGTTCATTTGCCCTCATATTTGCCAAACTTAAAATGCATTAGACATACATTCCTGGTGCTATTCAGCCATTCCATGCCTTTGCCTATCTGATACATTCCTCATCACAAATCATGTAGAATAGAGAAGAAGCCCCTGAGAGAGCTGAAGAGATGAGGCTTAGACTTCTGGCTCTTCTATTTACTGCTTGTTTGACCCCAGGCAAGGTGTTTCTTTATCAGTTTTAAAGACAGAAGCCATCTCCACAGTGACCTGCTATCTCTATCACCTCTACAGATGAAAACAGTAGGAGTCAAAGGGTCATAACTGTGTTCAAGATTCTGTAGCTCCTTGCTGGTGGAACATATTTTCTTTTAAGTCAGGCTTGGGCCAGTAAGATGGTTCATCGGGAGAGATACTTGTGTATATGCCTATGATTTGAGTTTGATCACCGGATCTCACAATGTAGCAAGAGAGAATCAACTCCTGAGAGCTGTTGTGTTCTCCCTCTCTATTTCTGTCTCTATCTTACACACACACACAATAAATAAATAAACAAACAGAAAAATTTAAATTAAGCTTTTACTCTATAGAACATTTTGTCTTTGAAGACTGGTTTTCTTTATTTTGGGGTCTGACTTTCTTGGCTGAAACCCTACTTACTTTTTTATCAGATAAGTTTCCAAGGGTGAATGACTTTTCTGCCCTACAGAATGTAAGAGAATAATAGCACATATGTTATTAAGCTCTTGTAAGGATTTAATAACATAGTCAAAAAAGAAAAATTTTGATCAGTGCCTAGTGCTCTACTACTATTAGCTAGAATTACATCATCCGTCTTCATTTGTAAATTTGATAAAGGCAAAATCCTTATACACTCAATGTCCAAATAGATCACTAAGTTAAAAAAGCTTGATTTTACTTACCATTGGTTAAGATTTTACTTACCATGTGGTTAAGAGCACTGACTGCTCTTCCAAAGGTCCTGAGTTCAATTCCCAGCAACCACATGGTGGCTCACAACCATCTGCAATGAGGTCTGGTGCCCTCTTCTGGTCTGCAGGCACATACAGACAGAATATAGTATACATAACAAACAAATAAATATTAAAAAAGAGTATAAATGATTGTATGTTTAATAAAAAAAAAGAACTACTTAGAGAAGGAAAGAGCAAAGGGTGCTAGTGAGGTAAAGGTCTGGGTGAACAGTGTCCAACAGTGGAAAGAGTAAGGAACCACAGCACACATGGATTTCAGACAGTAGCGGGGAGTGCAACATTGTTAATTAAAAATGAGTGTAGGAAGGGCAGTGGGTAGTGAGGTCACAGAATGAACAGGAGGCAGATCTTCCTAACAACTGGGCAAATACCATTTTGTTTATGGCTTAAGTGAAGAAGCCATTGGGTAACTAGGAACAAAATCATATAAAATTTGTTTTGTAGTTTGCTTAACATAAAACACTTTAATTGTTGGTGCTTTGAGAATAGACTTGAGGAGGCAAGAATACGAACAAAGATAGCTGTCAGGGATGGGACACGGAGTGTGCTACTTGTTGACCTAACAACGCTAGGCTGTCCTCCCAAGGCCCATGAAGACTACATTTTTTTAGCCCTCTCTTGGCAGAAACATTTTGTATTGACAATGAACAGTAGAATATCAATGAAAGAGACAAATATTACACCCAGGCCCAGTTCTACACCTTTATACATTTTCCACCTTTCTTTCTGTGAAGGCTAAGAACTCTTGAATAGCAAGGAACTTCAATGGCATTGACATGGATGATTTTGTTCTCACTCAAATATAATCTGGCCTGGGCACTCCTGGACCTGTATCAAATAGAAAATAGTGATTAGAACAGAAACCCACATTGTTCAAAGTAAAGAGGAAGACAGATTATAGAGTTCTCATTTCTAAATGGACCATCTATACCACAGCCCCTCTTCCCAAGATTCAAGAATCATTATAGAAGAGAGGGTGGAAAGAGTATAAGAGCCAGAGACATTGGTTGACTCCAAGGAAACCAATTGTATCTTCCAGACACTGCTAGGCAGCTGCACAAATGAACTCATGCCAGTAATGACAAGACACATAAGCCCTGCAAAAGTTCAAGCCAGACTAAATCGTAGCATGGAGAGGGAGGGAGGCATGAAGTTTCATGCTTATCTGATAAGCTAGTGGTTATTATAGTTGTTCAGAGAAAGAGAAAGAGAGAATCAATTTTAACTCCTGTTGAGTGAACCACACTCCAGTGGAAAGCCACATATTCAAGAATATATAAATCAGGCTTTACAGGTTAAAAAACAGAGAGGACACAAAGTGTCCTAAGTGGGTAAGGAAATGGAGTAGATTTGGGAGGTATTGGATGAGAGGGGTGGTTATGATTAAAACACATTGTACAAAAATCTCAAAGAACTAATAAAAATTAGCATAGCCTCCAGCTACAACTTAGCATTTCCCCTCTAGAGATCCAGCTGTCAAATACACATGGGGCTTCATAAGGAATAAGAGTCAATGATAGAGGTCATGTTTACAGATGAGATGGTACTTCTATGACTTTTTCAATGATAGCCTAAAATGGTTCCCAGATATGGTAAATGTCCTTCACTTGATGGTATTTGTCTTGGACATCTGTTACTCAAGGATGTTTTCAGATGGCCTGTTCAAATACAACCCTGCTGAAAGTAGCTTACTGTGTATGGGCAGTTATCACATAAGGAAATGCTGAGTATATTCCTTCTATGATCTAGTTTACTTAAAGCAGCAAAAATACAATTAAATAATCCCACCATCTCAAATACCATAATGTATGTACATATCTTTTGTATGTTTCTTTTCTTTGTGATACCTTCTCCTTGTTGACTATAAACTGCTCTAACTTCAAATTAGTCATCCTTAAACCATAATCCTATTCTTTTTGCTTATATCACAACAGAACTGTGAAGAGTAAATGGGACAATGCATATTCAAAAGTCTTGTCACCTGGAAGGAAAGACACATGTTGAGAAACTGAAATGAAACAAAGAATTTCTGCACTGACTGTGATCTTGAAAAGGTTTATGAAGTGTGTTTGTAGATGGAAAGCCACCATTCATATTTTTAAATATGGATCCTTGGATTGAACTCATAAACTTATGCTTTCAAGAAAGAACTTTTCTGTGTTCTCTATGCTTTATTGTCTTTAGGGTCTTTTGCTCCTGGCTTTATCTTTTGCTTAGGTAATCAATAGTTAATATGTTTTCTTTCAGATAGGTACAACTGGATGTATCTTCTATTATACCCATATTGTATGTATCTTGTCTTGTTCTGGGACAGCAACATCTAGGAATCTTCTGAGGGTCCAAATATATAACTTAAAAGTACAAGATAATGGCCTTCTTTGGATCAAGTCTGGGGGAAGGAATCTTTCTGATGAAATCAGCACATCTTCTTTCCTTGGAAGCTGAGGGACCTGAAGAATTCTAGTCAGATATCCCTGAGGCTACGCTGGGGCATCAGAACACTGAACTGCCTTTCTGGTTTATTTTTCTTTTAACTCTGTTAACTTTCCCTTTTTCTCTACTCCCTATTGCCTTTATAGGGTAAAGGTTAAGATCATTCCTTCCTTTGAATCCATTTCATATTCACACAAAAAATTATGTTGCATGTATATAAAAAGACTTCCCTCTTTTTAAGGATTTATTTTTACTTAATGTGTATGATGTTTGTCTGCATTTATGTAAGTATACATGGATGCCTGGTGCCTTTAGAGGCCAGACAAGTGTGTCGGAATAGAAGTTACAGATGCTTGTGAACATTCACAGGGTACTGGGAGCTGAATCTGATCCTCAGCAAAAGCAGCAACTGTTTCTCACTCCTGAACCATCTCCCTAGCCTCATAAACTGTGGCGCTTCAATGATATATTAAACATGAGAAATATTAATAATATAATCTAATTGTTACAGAAAAATATACCTCAAATTAGACTACCTTCACCAGGGGAGACAATGAGTGATACTTTTAATTTCTACAGTTAATGAGTGTAGATTATATTAGAATCTAGCTATTAAAAACTGAAACCTCTGGTTTAATCATCTAAAGAAGTGGACGTGTTGTAAATCCATCTCACAACAGAAATGGCTGGTGTAGTGAAGTGTCTTCATTTCCTTTATATAAGGAAAAGAATCTATCAATAAAAGGTTATGAAAACTGTGTTCATTGAATTTCAGTTGTTTGGAAGATTGGACTTACTCTACAAAAGTCCTATGATAAATAATAAGTAACTAAGCAGAATAACAGAATTAGCACAAATACAACATCACTTAAGAACCCATTTTTGGCCAGCAGACAAAAAAGGGCCACTCACCTGTCTGCACCCAACCTCTGCCTGAGCCATCAGACACAACACCAACTACACCAACCTGAGGAAACAATTGGTAGACAACAAGTTAAGAATACACTGAACAACACAAAGAACAGCACAATACCACAAAAAACCAGTCGCTCTACAGCAGCAAGACATGAACACCTCAACAGAGATGAAGCCGAAGAATATGACCTAAAAATAACTTTAGGAAAATGCTTGAGGCCCTTAAAAAGAAAATGAAAAATTCTCTCAAAGAAGTAGAGGAAAAGACAAACAAAAAATTGGAAGAAATAAAGAAATACCTTAAAGAAAAAAATAAAAAAGCAATCAAACAGGTGAAAGAAATGATTCAAGACTTGAAAACTGAAATAGAGATAATAAAGAAAGCAGAAACCAAGAGAATTCTGGAAGTCGAAATTATGGGATCAGGAACCATAAATGCGAACATAAACAACAGAATACAAGAGATGGAAGAAAGAATATCAAGTGTTGATAATATGATAGGGGAAATAGATTCATCCATCAAAAAATGTTAAATCTAACAAAAGGTTGACACAAAATATCCAGGAGACATAGGATACCATGAAAAGACCAAACCTAAGAATAATAGAAATAAAAGAAGGAGAAGTCCAACTTAAAGGCACAGAAAATATATTCAACAAAATTATAGAAGAAAACTTTCCCAACCTAAAGAAGGATGTGCCTATGAAGATACAAGAAGCTTACAGAACACCAAACAGACTGGATTAAAAAAAAAAAGTCCCCCATGCCACATAATAATCAAAACACTAAACATACAGAATAAAGAAAAGAAAATTAAGAGCTGCAAAAGAAAAAGATAAAGTAACATATAAAGACAGACTTATTAGAATTACACCTGACTTCTCAAGGAAACAATGAAGGTCCTGGTCAAGCACTATGCACACATTAAGAAACCACAGATGCCAGAGAGACTACTATACCCAGCAAAACTCCTAATTACCATTGATGTAGAAAACAATATATTCCATGACAGAATCAGATTTAAAGAATACCTAGCCACAAGTCCAGCCCTACGCAAGGTACTAGAAGGAAATCACCAACCCGAGGAAGATAGTTACACACACTAAAACACAGACAGTAGATGATTTCACAGCAGCAAACCTCAAAAAAGGGAAAAGCACGTGCAATAACATCACCTACACTAAAAATGAAAATGACAGAAACTAGCAATCACTGGTCATTAATATTCCTTAATATGAATGGTCTCAATTCACCTATAAATAGGCACAGGCTAACAGATTGGATACAAAAACAGAATTCATCCTTCTGCTGCATACAAGAAACACACCTCAACCTTAAAGACAGATATCACCTCAGAGCAAAGGGTTGGGAAAATTTTTCCAATCAAATGAACCTAAAAAAAAAAAGCTGTGATAGTTATCCTAATATCTAACAAAATAGACTTCAAATAATAGATCAGTAAAAAGAGACAAAGAAGAACATTTAATATTTTTACAGGAAAAATCCATCAAGGAGAAATCTCAATACCAAACATCTATGCCCCAAATTCAAGGGCACCCTGATATGTAAAAGAAACACTACTAAAGCTTAAATCACACATTAAGCCACACACACTAATAGTGGGAGACTTCAACATTTCACTCTCACCACTGGACGGGTCTGCCAGACAAAAACTTAATAGAGAAATAAGAGAACTAGCAGATGTTATAAGTTAAATGTGATTAAAAGATAGAACACTTTATCCAAAGATAAAACAATATACCTTCTTCTCAGCACCCCATGGAACCTTCTCAAAAATTGACCACATACTTGGTAACAAAGCAAACCTCAACAGTTAGAAAAAATTGGGATAACCCCATATATCTTATCAGATCACCATGGCTTAAAGTTACAATTCAACACCAACACTAAATTCAGAAATACCACAAACACATGGAAATTAAACAATGCTCACCAGAATCATCAGTGGGTCAAAGAAGAAATAAGGAGAGACATGAAAGACTTTCTAAAATTGAATGAAAATTATCATACAACATGCTCAAACACAATAAAAGCAATGTTAAAAGGAAAGTCTATAGCACTAAATGCCTGCATAAAGAAGCTGGAAACATCCCACACTAGCAAAATAACAGCATATCTGAAAGCTCTAGGACAAAAAGAAACAAACTCACCCAGCAGGACTAGATGACAATAAATAATCAAATTAAGA